>PVJI01001365.1:165709-185318 GCA_004026765.1 Micronycteris hirsuta
ATAATGAACGAGAACTTCCCAAATCTGGCAAAGGAAATAGGCTTCCTGGAAGTCCAAGAAGCTCAGAGAACCCCAAAGAAGTGGGACCCAAAGAGGAACACACCAAGGCACATCATAATAACATTACCCAAGATCAAGAATAAGGAAAGAATCTTACAAGCAGCAAGAGAAAAGGAGACAGTTACCTACAAAGGAATTCTCATAAGACTGTCAGTGGATTTCTCTAAGGAGACCTTCCAAGCAAGAAAGGGCTGGAGAGAGATATTTCAAATCATGAAAAGCAAGGACCTACAACCAAGAATAATCTATCCAGCAAAACTGTTATTTAGAATGGAAGGGCAGATAAAGTGCTTTTCAGATAAGGTTAAGTTCTAGGAGTACATCATCACACAGCCTTTACGATATGAAATGTTAAGGGGTTTTATATAAGGACTCATGAGAGAAGGCACCGAGGCCAGATCAGCTACCAGGGAACTCAGATCAGCCACAGCTAAGACACTTGTGAGGTAAGCAAGCAAAATACAACCAGAGAAACAAATTATAACCAGAGACATTGAAATTTAGAACAATCTGGCAGTAAGCAGAGGGGAGGGGGAAGGGGATAATGGGGACAAGGGTATTCAGGAACTGCTGTGGAGGACACATGGACAGAACCAAGGGGGAGGGTGGAAGCAGGGGAGGGATGTGGGTTTGCCTGGGGTTGGGGGTGGGGGGTAAATGCAGACAGCTGTGGGTGAACAACAATAAAATAATTTAAAAAATAAATAAATGCTTTTGTAAAATAAAAAATAAAAAAAGAAACATTGATGGGGTGCCTCTCTCACACCCCAAGCTGGGGACCTGGCCCGCAACCCAGGCATGTGCCCTGACTGGGAATTGAACTGGCTAACCTTGGGTTTGCAGGCCAGCACTCAATCCACTGAGCCACACCAGCCAGGGATCTCAGAGCAATGTTTCTCTTTCTATCTCTCCCTTCCTGTCTCTCTAGAAACCAATAAACTTACCTTCAGTTGACGATTTTTTTTTAATTTTAAATAAATAAAAAATGTATGTTTTGTGTCAGTTATAGCTCAAAAACAAAAGATATCTATAACTTGAAAAGATGTCCCTAATATATTATTAAATTGAAAATAGTTGTTAGCAGTTGTCAGCCCTAACCAGTGTGGCTTAGTTGGTTGGGCATCGGCCCACAGAGCGAAAGATCCACTGGTTCGATTCCCAGTCAAGGCACGTGCCTGGGTTGCATATGTTCTGTCCCAGTCAGGACACCATTAGGGCACATAGGAGAGGCAACCAGTTGATGTTTCTCTCTCACATCAATGTCTTGCCCTCTTTTTCTCCCTTCCTTCCCTCTCTAAAAATAAATAAATAAAATCTTTTTTAAAAAGTAGTTGTGAGCCCTGGCTGGGCAGCTCAGTTGGTTGGAGCATGGTCTCCATATGCCAAGAATGTTGGTTTGATTCCCAGTCAGGGCACATGTGAGAATCAACCAATGAATGCATAAATAAGTGGAACAACAAATCGATGTTTCTCTCTCTCTCTCTCTCCCCCCATCCCCTTCCTCTCTCTCTTTCTAAAATCAATAAATAAAAATTTAAAAACTAGTTGTGACACAAAAAAGAAAAAAGATGGAGTGGCTATATTAATATCAGTAGATTTTAGAGCAAAGAGTATTGCTAGAAATAAAGAAAATCATTTCATAATGAAAAGGGATCAATTCATCCAAATAACTTAATTTTAAAAGTTTATGCACCTAACATCAGAGTTTCAAAATACATGAAGCAAAAACTGATAGAACTGCAGGGACAAATAGATAAATCACAATTATAGTAGAAGATTTCAATACTTCTTAATAATTGACATAGATGTCAGTAGAAAATAATCAAGGGTATAGAAAATGAATAACACCACTAATCAATTTGACCTAAATGACATTCATAGAGCACTCCATCCAACACCAGAATGCACATTCTTTTCAAATGCATACAGAACATTTACTGAAATAGGCCACGTTCTCAGTTGTAAAACAAGTCAACAAATTTTAAAAGATTCAAGTCATTAAAAAATGTCCTCTCATCGCAATGGAATTAAATTAGAAGTCAATAAGAGAAAAAATCTTCAAACATTTGGAAACAATTTAACATAATTCTAAATAATCTATCATTGAATTTAAAAAAGAAAGAGAAACTAGAATGTACTTTGAATGGAATGAAAATGAAAACAATATATCAAAATGTGTGGGCTGCCTACTAAATCAGTGCTTAAAAGGCCTCAAATCAATAACCTCAGCTCCCACTGTAAGGAACTAGACAAAGAGGAGGAAATAATAAATATCAGAGCATAAATTAATGAAATAGAATACAGCAGAACAATGGAGAAAATCAATGAAGCCAAAAGCTAGTTCTTTGAGAAGATCGATCTATTTTTAAAGACTTTATTTATTAATTTTTAGAGAGAGGGGAAAAGAGGGAGAGAAACATTAATCGGTTGCCTCTCACAAGAACCTGGCTCACAACCAAATTCCAGGTTGTGCCCTGAGCAGGAATCAGACCCGTGACCTTTTGGTTTATGGGACGACGTGCAACCCACAGAGCCACACCAGTCAGGGTGACTGATAGTACCGTACTGATAAACCTGTGGCCACATGGCTCAGGAAGAAAGAGAGGAGACACAAGTTACCGATACCAGTAACGAGAGCAGTGACTTCACTACGGATTTTACAGGTAATCAAAGGATAATAGGGAATATTGTGAACAACTGTGCTGATGTCCGTACATTAGACTTGAATGCAATGGAGAAGGTTCTTGAAAGACAAACTACTAAAACTCAGTAAGAATAGACAACATGAATAGCCCAGTCTCTATTTTAAAAATTGAATTGGTAACTTAAAATCTGTCCCAAAGAAAACTCCACACCTAGATGACTTCACTGGTAAATTTTACAAATATTAAAGAAAAAAATAACACCAATTGTGTACAAACTCAGAAGACAGAAGAAAAGAAATTGTTCCCAACTCATTCTGAGGCCAGGGTTACCCTGATACTAAAACCAAACACATTTATAAGAAAACTACAGACCAATATTCCTCACACATATATATGCAAAAATTCCAAACGATTAGGTATTTACCCAAGAGAAATGAAAACATATGTTCACCAAAAGACATACTAGAATATTTATGGAGTCTTTATTTGTAATAGTAAAAAACTAGAAATAACCCAAATATCCACCAATAAACTGTGCTATAGTCATACTATGGACTACTCTCTTCAATGAAAAGAAAAAAGCTACTGATAAAAACCACAAAATAAATGAATCACACAGACATCATACTGAATTGCAGACGTCAGACACAAAGGTTACTGTAACGGACTGAATTGTGCCCCCAAAATCACACTCTGAAGCCCCACCGGATGGGACTGTATTTGGAAGCAGGGCCTTTAAAGAGGTAATTAAGGTTAAATGAGGCCATATGGTGGGGCCCTAATCCAATAAGACTGGTGTCCTTATAAAAAGGAAGACACTAGGGATGAACCCCCACAGGGAAAGACCTTGTGAGGACACAGGGAGAAGGCAGCCAACGCCAGCCAGAGGGAGGGGCTCAGGAGAAGCCACACCCACTGAAACTTGATCTTGATCTTCCAAGGTCATTCTCCAGCTGTGAGGAAACATATTTCTGTTGTTTCAGCCTCTCTGTCTGTGGTATTTTATGGCAGTCCTAGATAACTAATACAGCTACATATTTTATAATTCCATTTTTGTGACGTTTTCGAAGAGTAAATTGTTGTGACAGAAAGCAGATCAGCGCCGTCTGGGGGCGGGGTAAGGAGATGGGCACTGTCGGAAATGACACAGGGAAGTACGCGGTTTGGAAGCTTTTCGTCTGACTATGGTAGTGGTTCCCTGGTAGATACATTTGTCAAAACTCATCAAAATGTATGTTTATTGGCCAATTTTAGTCGGGAAAATTATAGTTCAATAGAGTTGATTTTAAAAGAAACAAAATATTACGTAGACAAGAACTCCAATGAAATATATAAGGAACATACTTCCTATCGTCCACTTTGTAGTTTTGGATTTTTAGAGCGGTGTGTCCTCACAGCGGACGCTGTGGGTAGTCTCAGCTCTGTGTCCAAAGAGGGGCACATCTGGCCCCTCCATGCTATAGGTCCATAGAGCTATAACCACGTATTTTCCCGTAATTTATTCATGAAAAGTAGGCAACATTAAACATTAACGAACTATTACAGAGATATTTTGTGAAAGGACAAAGCCAGCGCCATTTGCTCTCGTGGCACCATTTGCGTAGCAGCCCGACCTTGTTAAACACGACTGCCCTTTTACTCTCCTGAGCTTGTCCCCAGGACTGGAAATGACTGGAAAGCAGGAACAGAACTAACCGCCGCCTGCAGCCACAGGCAGAAGATAACATTGGAACAAACTGCACCTCCTGTTAAAACGCCCGACAGCCCAGGGGCCACACGACAGCAACCCCCTCACCCTTTTTTAATCCAATGATAACCCAATAAAAGCTCAAGGCCCCCACCCCTCAATGCTGGTGTATCTCTCCACACCATGCCCCTCTCCTTTCTTGGAGGGCGAATAAAACTTGACTCTCTACACTCTCTTCTCTTTGTGAATTCTTTCACAGCCTGTGTCACTGACCACCCTGACATTTTGCACTTTAAGAATTCTTACCCTGGCTGGGTAACTCAGTTGGTTAGAGTATTTTCCTGATGCACCAAGGTTGTGGGTTCGGTCCCTGGTCAGGGCATATACAAGAATCAACTAATCAATGCATAAGTAAGTGGAATAACAAATCAATGATTCTCTCTCTCCCTCTCTCTGTAAAATCAATAAATAAAAATTTTAAAGAATTCTTAATATGGGGCACTTCTAGTCAAGATGGCAGCAGAGGTAGACATGGCTTACCTCTTCGCACAACCACATCAAAATTATAACTAAAATATAGAACAACCATCACTAAGAACCATCAGAAATTGAGTTGAATGGAAGCCTGATAACTACAGAATTAAAGAAACCACATCCATTCAGACTGGTAGGAGGGGCGTAGTCATAGAACAGGCTAGTCCCTCCCCACTTGTGGTAGATAAAAATTCGGGAGGGATATCTCGGGAGCGAGGAGTCCCAGCCCCACACCAGGTTCCCAAACCCAGAGTTCCAGTGCCAGGAAGATAAGTCCCCACAACTTCTGGCTACAAAAACCGGCAGGGACTGAGTCAGTGGAAGAAACTGCTGGATCTCTAAGCAGCTGTTCTTAGAGAACCCACACATGGACTCACCTACTCAGACTCACTACCTCTGAGCTCCAGCACCAGGGTAGCAGCTTGAAAGGCACCAGTGTATACAGAGAAATTGAAGTGTCTGGCATCAAAGCCAGCAGAGGCCATTGTCCCTTTGCTAAACCCTCCACCCAGGCAAGCTGGCAAGCTGGTGCCATGTCTGAGACTCCATCAACCTGGCTAACACAGTTTGACCCACCTTGGAGATTCCCAGAGGCTCTGCCCCCTCAACTAACAGGACCACTTGAGCTGCCTTTTCTTATGAATGGTTGGTCTTTGGCTCATGCTTCACAACTTCCTAAATGCTCTCAAACAAGCAATAGGTGGCTTCAGTGAGCCCCAGGCCTGGAACTAGCAGGCTAGATTCACAGCTTGGCTTCACCTGGGAATCTCCAAGCCCAGCATACATAGCAGCCATCTCAGATTGCTTTATAGTTCAGGCAGGGTTCCCTGTGCAAAACACAGGTGGGGGCTGACCCTGGCTTGTACCACCTGGGAAACTCCAGGGCCAGTGCACTCAGTGGACAGCTACAGACCATGTCAGAGCACCACCACCCTGCCCCTGCATAGCTGATCCTCCATGAAGCATGGAGGTTGGTGGTCAGTGGTCACAGCCAACTCTTGCAACTGACTGGCCTGAGTAAGTCCCTCCCATTGATCTGCCAACAGCAACCAAGGCTCAACTACAAGAGGAGAGTGTACTCAGCCCACACAAAGAGTGCACCTCGAGTACCCAGCTTGAGTGAGAGGGGAGGCTGTGCCACTGGACCCTACAAGACACCTACTACATTAGGCCACACTACCAAGACAGGGAGTCATAGCAGCTCTACCTAATACACAGAAACAAACACAGGGAGGCTGGCAAAATGAGGAGACAAAGAAACATGGCCCAAATGAAAGAATAGATCAAAACTCCAGAAAAAGAGCTAAATGAAATGGAGATAAGTAATCTATTGATTCAGAGTTCAAAACATTGGTTATAAGGATGCTCAAGGAACTTAGTGAGGACCTCAGCAGCATAGAAAAGAACCAGTCAGAAACAAAGGATACACTAATTGAAATAAAGAACAATTTACAGGGAAACAACAGTAGAGTGGATCAAGCTGAGAATCAAATCAATGATTTGGAACATAAGGAAACAAAACACAAGCAAACAGAACAGAAAGAAGAAAAAAGAATACAAAAAAAATGAGGATATAATAATATAAGCAGACTCTAGGACAACCTCAGGTATTCCAATATTTGCATAATAGGGGTGCCAGAAGGAGAAAAGGAAGAACAAGAAATTGGAAATCAATTTGAAAAAAAAATAGTGAAAGAAAACTTCCCTAATTTGGTGAAGGAAATAGACATACAAGTCCAGGAAGCACAGAGAATCCCAAACAAGATGGATGCAAAGAGGCCCACACCAAGACACATCATAATTAAAATGCCAAAGTTAAAGATAAAGAGAGAATCTTAAAAGCAGCAAGAGAAAAGTTATTTACTTACAGAGGAGTTCCCATGAGACTCTCAGCTGATTTCTCAAAAGAAACTTTTCAGGCTGGAAGGGATTGGCAAGAAATATTCAAAGTCAGGAAAAGTGGGGGACTACATCCAAGGTTGGTCTACCCAGCAAAGATATTTAGAATTGAGGGGCAGATAAAAAGCTTCCCAGACAAGAAAAAACTTAAAGGGCTTCATCATCACCAAAGCATTATTATATGAAATGTTAAAGGGACTTATTTAAGAAAAAGAAAAAGAGCAAAACTATGAACAATAAAATGGCAAAAATACATATCTGTCAACAACTGAATCTAAAAAACAAACTAAGGAAATAAGAACAGAGACTGAATCATGGATATGAAGAGCGTTTTGATGGTTGCCAGATAGAAGGCAGGAGGGGGAGAATGGGTGAAGAGGTGAGGGGATTAAGAAGTACAAATGGGCCCGGCTGGTGTAGCTCAGTGGATTGAGCGCGGGCTGGGAACCAGAGGGTCCCGGTTCGATTCCCAGTTGGGGCACATGCCTGGGTTGCAGGCCAGGTCCCCAGTGAGGGCCATGTGAGAGGCAACCACACATTGCTGTTTCTCCCTCCCTTCTCCTCTCTCTGAAAATAAATAAATAAAATCTTAAAAAAAAAAAAAAGTACAAATGGGTAGTTACGGAATAGCCATGGGGATGTAAAGTACAGTAGGGAATGGAGTAGCCAAAGAACTTATACATATGACCCATGGAAAGGAACAATGGTGGGGGGGATTGCCTGAGTGAGTGGGGGTGCTGGGTAGAGGGGTGCAAAGGGGGAAAGGCAGGACAACTGTAATAGCATAATCAATAAAATATCATTTAAAAAATACAGTAAAAATAAAAATTCTTAATTTAAAAATGTGTGTCTTTCTTACCAAAGCCCTATTTCTATCAACTGATGCTAGTTTTATTTAGCCTACTGGGCCCAGTCCTTCCTGGTGTCTTGTTCTCCACCTCCGACTGGGCGTGGCATCAGAACCATCTGGGATGCTTGCTCCTAGACTGAAGATCCTCCCGCAGCACGAGAGGGTGTCTGCCATGACTTTCCTTTTTTTTTTTAATATATTTTATTGATTATGCTATAACAGTTGTCCCATTCCCCCCCCCTTTATTCCCCTCCACCCCACACCCCCCCATTCCCCACTCTTTAGTTTTTGTCCATGGGTCATACACAAAAGTTCTTTGGCTTCTACATTTCCTATACTGTTCTTAACCTCCCCCTCTCCGTTTTCTACCTACCGTTTATGCTACTTATTCTCTGTACTTTTTCCTCCTCTCTCCCCCTCCTGCTCTCCTGTTGATATCCCTCCATGACTTATATAAATCCCTTTAACATTTCATATAATAAAGGCTGGGTGATGATGAACTCCTTGAACTTGACCTTATCTGGGAAGCACTTTATCTGCCCTTCCATTCTAAATGAAAGTTTTGCTGGATAGAGTGTTCTTGGATGTAGGTCCTTGCCTTTCATGACTTGATATACTTCTTTCCAGCCCCTTCTTGCTTAGAAGGCCTCTTTTGAGAAATCAGCTGCTAGTCTTATGGGAATTCCTTTGTAGGTAACTGTCTTCTTTTCTCTTGCTGCTCCTAAGATTCTCTCCTTATTTTAATTACATTCTTGGGTAATGTAATTATGATGTGCCTTGGTGTGTTCCTCTTTGGTCCAACTTCTTTGGGACTCTCTGAGCTTCCTGGACTTCCTGAAAGTCTGTTTCCTTTGCCAACTTGGGAAAGTTCTCCTTCATTATTTGTTCAAATAAGTTTTCAATCCCTTGGTCTTCCTCTTCTCCTTCTGGCACCCCTATGACTCAGATGTTGGGACATTTAAAGATGTCCTGGAGATTCCTAAGCCTCTCCTCATTTGTTTAAATTCTTTTTTCTTCATTCTTTTCTGGTTGGATGTTTTTTTCTTCCTTCTGGTCCACTCCATTGATTTGAGTCCCAGTTTCCTTCTCATCCCTATTGGTTCCCTGACCATTTCCCCTCATTTCCTTTAGCATATCCTTCATTTGTTCATCTAATTGCAACCAAATTTCAACCAATCCTGTGAGCTTCCTGATTACCAGTGTTCTAAACTGTGCATCTGATAGCTTGGCTATCTCTCCGTCACTTAGCTGTATTTTTTCTGGAGCTTTGATCTATTCTTTCATTTGGGCCATTTTTTTTCCCCCTTGGCATGCCTGTTACTTTAAGGGGTGGAGCCTTAGGTGTTCACCAGGGCAGGGTAACCCACATCGTTGTGTTGTGGGGGTGGGGCCTGAGCAAACATTGGTGTTTGCTCCGCTCTTCTCACTTCCCCGGATACCCGCTACCCACAAGCAAGTTGGGCCCTTCTGTGCTGGCTCCGGGGTGGGTGGGCTGTGTAGTTCCAAGTCCCTGTGGGTGTCTCCATTGAACTCTCCCGTGATGCTGGGAATTCCTCTCACTGCCACCTCAACCCCCACAGTTGTTTTCAATCGGTGGTTTGAGGTTTTATTTCCCCACGATGGGGGGTGGCACAGTCTGCTCCGCTCCCTGGCTTTTCTATCTGCGCATGAATGAGGGACCTCCCAGTCCACCAGTCTCGGCCCCGCTGGGTCCGGGTGGGCCAGCTGTGGGTTATGCTGAGTGCACCGGCTGCGTTTTGGCCAAGTGCACCCACTGTGGGCCTCCCCCGGCAGCTGCAGCATTGCTGGTACCGCTCCACAAACTGCGGTCTTGCGGCGCGCTCTCCGCCCGGCTCCGCCCCGCTTACCGGTCTGGATGAACATGTCTTCTTTAACTCCTTGGTTGTCAGACTTCCACTCAGTTCGATTTTTTGTCAGTTCTGGCTGTTTTTATTTTTTAAATTGTTGTTTTTCCTCTTTTGGTTGTGTGAGGAGACACAGTGTGTCTACCTACACCTCCATCTTGGCCGGAAGTCGTCTGCCCTGACTTTACTAACACAGCAACTCTTGTCTCACCACAGTAGAAGAGAAAGGGAGAAGCCTTCATTTGATGATTTTAAAAGTGTTTTCCAGCCATCTCATTCTCCTAGCCTATGAGATTAGGTTCATTCAGTGCTTCTCTGACTCATTCATTCAGAGACATGATGAGTTGTCTCTCTGTTTCTAATTCTGGAGTAGGGGCCTGACAGAGCAGTGAAGGGGACAGACCTGGTTTGTGCCTTCATGCTGCTTACATTCCAGCGGGAGCTGGCGCTGCCAGCATCCCCAGTCAAACTGACTTAAAGAGTTAGGACTGCATTGGCTCGATGCTGTGGAATCTCAGGCAGGGGGCTGGGCTTCAGGGATTCCCTGTAGTGAGGCTGTTAGATGGCTGCCAGGGACAGTTCCCAGCCTCCCTTAATGGCAGGACAAAGTCCAGAGGTAAGGCTCTCCCCTTCTGAAGGAGGTGAGAGGAAGCAGAGTTTAAAGAATGTTCAAAAGCCTCCAGCTGACCTCTGCTTGATGAGATCTCCCTCAGGCCGATCAGGCCTCACCAGCTGTGTGTCAGGGACCAGAAATTGGAGGCAGTGTCTTATTCCGGTTGGACTAAGTTAACTCAAATGTGCACATAGTAAACTTTAACATTGGTTCAAGGCAGTTGATAACTCTTTAGTAACTTCCAGAAGTATCGACTTCAAATACTGGTTCCAACTACAAACTAATTCAAGGGGAAAACCTTATAAAAAACATAACAGAACGTCCGGTGTTTCCTACATGACTGTTGAGGGGCAATTAGGACAGACTGCTTGGGGAGGGCCCCTCCCCCCGCCCCCCCCTGCCCCCGAGCGGGCCACAGCAGCACGCGGCTTGGCTCTGAGAGTTACTAGGTGGGAAAATCCCTTAAGCTTTGGAACCTCGGCTTCCTGTCCTGAAAATGAGCACTATACTACCTCCATTGGAGGATTTGTGAGAGGATTAAATGAGATAGTATATGGAATGACCCTTATTCTTTCGTGCCTGGCACACAGCGAGTGCGCGATATTATCACTTCCTTGTGCAGAGCCAGTTCCATGGACAGTATCAGAGCACCTGGAGAGCTGCGTTTGTTTCTTCTTCTTAGGGCCTGATGTTAGGTCACAGTTGGTTGAGAATAAGAGCACTATTCATGGGTGTTTGTCAAGATTCTGTCCTGGATTGCTCTTCCCTGTGCTGCTCCACCTCCACTTGCTCAGGAGGCGATATAAAAGCCTGACCAAGGGCTCTGAGGTCAGACTCCCTGGGTTCAAGTCCCTGTCTTGTCACGTACTCACTGTGGGACCTTGGACAGGATATTTCAGTTCTCCTCATCTGGAAAGTGGTTGAAAAAACATCATCTTTGGCCCGGACCGGGTGGCTCAGTTGGTTGGAATGTCATCCTGGGCACCAAAAAGGTTGCAGGTTCGATCCCCGGTGGGGGCACATGCAGGAGGCGGCCAGTGAAGAGTCTCTCTCACATTGATGTGTGTGTGTGTGTGTGTGTGTGTGTCTGTTTCTGTCTCTGTCTCCGTCCCCCCCGCCTGCCTCGGCCACCACGTCCTCTCTTCCTAAAATCAATGGACGCATCCTTGGGTGAGAGTTAACAAAAAAACATCTTTGTCGTGGGGTTGCCATGACAGCAGCACATCTGTGTGAAGGGCTCCCAAGGGCCTGGCACACGATGAGCACTTGATATGTGTTGTCTGGTATTATTATCACTATTGTATGCATCAGCTGTGACTCCCAAGTCCATTCTTACTTAGTCTCAATTTCTCTGCTTAATTCCAGCTGCTTACTTCTGCCTGTTTGCTGAATATTACCTCGTAAAGCTCCAGCCAAGACTTCATTCTCAACCTGTCCTAAAATACACCCACCCGCTTTGTCTTCCCCCAATTTTCCTCCCTGCCTCCCTGCAGCCATCCTGTCTGGTAATGTCAGCACCTATGGGAAAACAAGGGCTTCGTTTTTTCTTTCAAGAATTGCAGATATCAGAAAGTCTGTCCCCCTCCCGGCTTCCTGACGTTCTTGCAGCTGGAGGGTACCCCCACCCAGCTTGAGGGAAATGAGGTCCGAGCTGTGAAGTGACTTGCCCAGGGTCACCAGCACACGGCAGCAGGAGGAATTCAGGCCTCCTCTTTCTGAGGTGTTGCCCTTCCCGTGCCCCATGGCTCGCTCTTTCTCTGTCCCAGTTGTCCTGAGGGCCCCAGCAGGCTCACAGTCCCGGGGGTGGGGAGGTGAGACTGGATGTGGGGGGTGGTCTCCAGCAGTTCTTGAAACAATTAGAAATCAGTTTTCAGGAGCCAAGTCCCCAGCTATCCTGAGCTGTGCATCGGGGAAGGGCGGGGGCGGAGGTGGGGAGGCTAGCTGGCTGCCTTGAGAGTTTCCAAGCATTGTGATGAAGTAAAACCCCAACTGAAGGATGTGAGTCATTCTGAGTGTGCCTCTGTTGGCCACAAACGGGTACGAGAGATGCAAATTCCACAGGGGTCGTGAGGGTTTGGCCAGTGTTTTTCAGTGTGAGAACTTTCATAGCTGGAATTCGAGGTGCCCAAGGGGGCTGTGCAGGCCTCTTCCCGCATCCCGTCTCTCGTGCTCCGCGAGCCCAGGTCGCGACTCTGCGGCTGACGGCACCGACTGGGCCCACGAGCGGGCTGCAGACACCAGAACAGCCTTCTAGCTCGTCGTGCTCCTGCTTCCTCAGATCACCGAAGTCAGAAAATTCTTGCCATTCCTGAGCTCACAACAGAGACTCAGACCCAGTGACCTCCTTTTGTTCCCACTGGGGCTGCAGCTCCACCGTCCGAATGAGCTCTGTCCACTTCATGTCCTGGACGCTGTCCTCAGAGAGGGGCTGGGGAGGCCGCTGGGGACGCGCCTGCAAGGTGGAAAGACGGCGGCTCTCCCACCAGCCTGGGAAGGAAAAACCCGAAGTCAAACTGGAGTTTAAAAATGTTCTCTGTTCACAGACAAAAAGGAGGACAGAGGCCAGGGGCGAGCACTGTTTAATGGGAACCGAGTTTTCATTGGGGGGATGGGAGGTTCATGGCACAGGCAGCGGTGGTGGAGACACAATATTGCGAGTTTGATTTATTTAATGCCACTGGGTTGTAAACTTACAAATGGCGAGAATAATTATTTCACCACCACCACAACAACAAAAAACTACAATAATTTTTTTTAACCCCTGTTCTCTGCATTTCTTTTGAAATTGTCTTCAATAGACTGGCCCTCAAATCTAAGCAGCTGGATTCTTGTCAGTAAGTCATGATACTCTGCTTTAGGTCGGTGGTTCTAGAGAATTCTGGATGTCAGGAATGACTGAAACTGATTCATTTCTCAAGCGTTTGAGATTCCTTCGTCCCTGGCTAACCATGTCTGCGCAGGAAAAGCTTGTCTCTGCTACAGTCGGAAAGATAGAGAAAGTGCGCCGGCCACTCCTAAAGTGGGCCTGGTTTACGGAGACCTCCTGTGTGAAACCTCAGATGTGGAAAACAAATTGGCGGCTGACGATCACCCTTACAAGAGATTGATTCTCTTAACTGGAGAGTTTACTCAAAGGTTCCTTTAAGAAGAGAGCCCCCTGCTGCATTTAAGGAGATGATCGCATTAAAAAAAGAATCACCCGACCACTCCAGGACATCACACTGTAAATACCTTTGTACCGTGTTGTACGTACGGTGTGAATAAAGGAGTCAGACTCTGACAAATGGACCATTTTGGCCCAAAGTAATAGAAGGAGGGCGGAGCACAGTGCGTTTCTGGGCCATGAGGGGCAGCTTCCTGGGAAGGCTTCGGGAGTCTGTGATTTCTTTAAGACCAGCTAGACCCAAGGCCTGCGATGTGTCCATTTTGAGAAGAGGCCTGTGCCAAACTTAAGGTCAAAGTCCTAGGTGCTCACGCTGACTCCCATCACCTGCCCGAATCATAAAGGCTTCAGACGTGAGCTTGACTCTGTCCTGTGATGGCAGCAAAATGCTTGTTGCCAGAAAGTGGATTCTCTCTGGTGGTGAAGAATGACCCCTGTTTATGTCTGCATAGGTATATTCTGGGGCCCATAAAGGTTTAATTGTCCCTCTAACTAGTTTTTTTAAAAACCCACAAAGAGGCTGCCAGCTTTCCCCAGAGTTTAAAACCAACTGAATGTGGTTCTGTGGAAACTGCTTTAAGTGTGTAACTTGCACCGTGTCCTGAGGTACAAGGCACGATTGTTTTGGGGACTCGAAAGATGCAGCTCTTAGGAGGACTTTTAAAGCCGGTGTTTGTGGCTTTGGGCTGCTGCTGACCCTGGCCAGAGAGAAGGCGCGGCACGGAGTCTGCAAGACTCTGTGAATTACTCTCTCTGGGTGCCACTGCCCCCTGCTGCCCCCTCCTGGTTCAGGGAGGTGACCCTCCTGTCACAGGACCCTAAAGTGTCCTTTTCTCAAGGACGCTGTCTTTGCTGGTTTAGACTCTCAGGAAGCTAGGAACAGAGGAGGCAGAAGGAGAGGGCACATGTCCATGAGACAGAAAAAGAGAAAGACTGGAAACTGACACCAGGTCCAGAGAGACGCACTTTGCATGACTGCTCAGGTGTGTCGCAGGCGGTGGCCCATCCTACATCACTCATTCCTTCAGCATCGCTGCCTCCCCTGTTTGCACCTATTAGTTAAAGCTACTCTTATCAGTTGCACACCTACTGTGTTCCAGACACAGTGTGGTGGATGAAATGCACAGTGTCTGCTCTCAGAAAGCTTACAGTCTCCGGGGGACTTAGACATTCAGTAAAGGTCGGTTATGCAACCAAACATATAATTACAAACTGTAGTGAGTGCTATGGAGAGAAAGTAGAGGGCGTTGAGAGAAGCTCATGGAGGTCCATCGAAGCATCTCTGGGGAAGTTAGGTCTTGTAAGCTAGACCTGAAGAGCCAGAGCAAGTCAGTGAGCAGAAACGGTTAGAGGAGGGAGAAGCACCCTAGTCGGGGCGACCCCAGCACAGGAAGGAGGTGGTGGTGGAGTGAGGTGTGGTTGGAGTAGAAGTAGGCAGTCAGCGCTGCTGCCAGAATCCTCTCTGGGAGCCCCTTTCCCTAAAATGGTTTGCGATGGTTTCCCTATCCACCACACTTCATGCGGACCTTCACAGGGCTACGTCCAGACTCCCCCAGATTACCTCAGCCTTCTCACACTCCTCTTGGGTTCTGTGAGGAAGCACATTTGTCAAAAGACTAAAGCACCTGGCTGGTGTAGCTCAGTGGATTGAGCGCGGGCTAGGAACCAGAGGGTCCTGGTTCGATTCCCAGCCAGGGCACATGCCTGGGTTGCGGGCCAGGTCCCCAATGAGGGCCATTGAGAGGCAACCATACATTGCTGTTTCTCTCGCTCTCTGTCTCCCTCCCCCCCCCTCTCTAAAAGTAAATAAATAAAATCTTAAAAAAAAAAAGACTAAAGCAGATAGTTTTGACATGTGGTTCTGTCCCACGAGGGAGGCCATAATGAAGTCGGTCCCAGTTTGCATGACTCTGAATGGCTCCCCTGAAATGCCCTGCCCTGCGTTTACGGGTCCCTGCCGCTGCGGGCGACCATTTGTCTTCATGTGCCCTCCTGTGTTCTGCGGCCTCTCATTTACATTTTTCTTCAGGAAATGTAAATATTTATTTACAGTATTAGCTTTTCCTCATGCTTAGCTCTATGTTATGGAGTGAACAGACTGCGACATGGGTTCTAGTCCTGAATTTTCATAAACTGGTGATGACCCCAGCCACGTCATTTAACCTCACTGAGCCAGAGATGCTTCTTTGTAAAGGGAGGTGTTTTTTGTTTCTATTATTTTGTTTTATTTTGTAAAGCTAGCAGATCCACATGTAGATTCCTCTTCAATTCCGTGGTTCTGTCCCTCTTGCGGCCACCTAGGAGTATTTCTCTTACATCTTTGCCTTTATCCACCCCTCTTTCAGAATGTCTTGGGGGGCAAGACCGATTTTCTGTGTAATTTGCTTTGGTGGGATGGTGTACCCAAGATAGTATTTAACAAATGGGAGTTAATCACACTTTTGGGTTTGGGTAAAAGCTCACACAGGTGGGGAAACGAGTGAGAAGCAGGAAAACTCCAGCCGCACCTTGGGTTAGACCACCTCTCAGACTGCGGGGCGTGCACCCCCAGGGCTAGACAGAGGTGCACCAGCAAGTGCTGGAAGCCCTTCCTTCTGAAATAAGAATTCTCAAAGATTTGCGGAGAGCAAATAGACTTAGTATAAAAATAAACATGAACTCACTATGAATGGAAGGTAAAAGTCATAGGACATCTCAGTCTAGAAGGGAGCCCCGTGGTGGGTAGCTGGGGCGCACTGTCATGCGAGAGTCACAGGGCTTTTCCTCTGCCCCTGGGTGGCCCGAGGAACACTTGTCTGCGGGTGCTTCGAGGTATGTGCACTTCGGTAGGGTAAAGTTGTTAAGCTACTCGGGATGAGCACTCCCTCTAAATAATAGATGTGTGTGGGAAGTCCAGTTTCACTCATTAGGAGAGTTTAAAGAGGGTCTGCGTTGGGAGGGAGCCAGGCCAAACAAGAGACCCATTTCCAAAGACCAAGTCAGCAACCCAGTTGCTTAGGACCTGGCTAAAGGCTGCATTTGAACTGTCTGAATGGATGCAAACATCTGGACGCTCCCTCACCCTTTGCTGGACCTCCAGGAGCGTGTCTGTCTGGCCCCCCGCTGCGGGACTCACCATACCATGATACGTTAGCTACATTTTCTGGTTTACACAGCTTCGCAGCCAGAGTCAGGGAGGCGCTGTGACTGAAGGAAAAGTGTATGATCAAGAGTCAAGACCTTGCTTGCCATGTGACTTTCGGTGAACTCCCAAAATATCTCTGATCCCCAGTTTGCTGGTCTATTAAATGGTCCAAAACAACAGCCACCTTGACTGCTGAGCAGGGAGGATTGTGTGCAGAGCATATGGATTTGCCATGTAGAAACATTTTGTAAATCATTAAACAAAAATCAGTTATTAACTAAGACCCCAAAGAGAAGGAGGGTGTATTTCTCACATCATCTTTCTATTCCCCTCAACTTTCAACTCTGCCTCATCAGTTCTGATGTATTCCTGATAAAGATGGTGAAATGCTGCCCCCAGGCTGACCCTGGGAAAATGCTAACCCTTTCTCTCCTACCTCATCCTTTACTCCTCGTCTGCCTTCGGTTCCCCCACCTCCACCGTGAGTTTCCATTTCTTCCCATTGCCCGATCCAGAGAACCTGGCTTTAAAAAGTTCACTTAAAGAGACTGTGTGATGCATGTGAATGAACTGCTGGAGTCGTGTCAGGCATCAGCGGGTGAGTTTTATGGCAATGTCATTTTTGTGGGGGAAAGGACTGATGTCATTCTGGAAAATTTCTCCCACAAATAAAAATGCCCAAACAGAATTCTGGATTTTTTTTTTTTTTTAAGAAATCAACAACCCAGCCTATGTAAAATGCAGAACCATATTTTCATTGAACTCTTTGCTTCATTCATACGAGTTCCTCCCACTTCTGGGTTGCGGTGAAGGCCGGCATGCTTCACAGTTGACAACCCTGAGGGAATTACCAGGAAAGGGTGAGGAGGAGGAGGAAGGGGCAGGTTTAGTCTGTACTAGTTTAAGATACTCTCTGGCTAAACAGTAACTTCTCTAGGCCATTCCCCTCCTATCTTCCTCAGAGTTGAGTGGACTTTCTTAAGCAGAAATGTTCTCTGGCCTCTGCAGTTTTCCCTTGAAAATGCACACGTTGAGCAAGAAAAATCCACACTCTTTGCTAACAGGCAAGGGTCATAACGAGAACTTGGTTTCTTAAGGCAATGTTTTCATCTTTTATTTTATTTTTTTAAGTAAGCATTTGTGGTAAGAAATCAAGTCAGAATAATAAAGAAGGATGGGAGACTGTGGAGTAGAAACTCTTTTCATCCTTCCCCGCAAAGCGCAGGCGTTGGAGGGGAAGGAGGACTCTCCAGGCCGCAGAGCAGAGCCGGACCCAGGAGAGGCCATCGTCCTGGAGCCAGTGAGCCGAGGTCCAGGCCAGGTCACAGATGCACCCCAGGCCAGGGATGCAGCGGGAGGAGCCTGCGGGCCCGCAGCACCCGCCGACCAGCGGTACCGGGAGAACAGGGCTCTCGTGCTCCCCACGCCCGTGGAGAGGGAGGGGCACGGTCCTCCTGTCACAGTGCGCGCAGGCTGTGCCTGGGGTGCCTCCGCACTTCTCGGGCTAGAGGAAAGGCCGAGGAGAAACAAAACAGAGCGCCCCTTCTCTTCCTAAGTAGTTCCAGGTGATTTTTGTCACGGGGACCACGAGATGTCATGCAGGGACGGCCTCGGCGACCATGTAACCAGAGGCCTGGTGGCTTCGCGCTCCCGAGGGCGGCTGGAGGCAGGGCCGGCACGTGACCCCCCCCCCCGTTGCCCTGGGAGACGGGCGGTGGTTTGTTTCAAGCCCCGGACTCGCCACCCAGGGCCCCTGGCGTCGCGGGTGGGGGTGTGCGCGGGGCTGGCCTCGCCGCCGGCGCCCGCCGTCAGCCCCGCGGGACCGCACGTCCCCGCCGCCCTCGCGGAGGTTCCGCCCCAGCCGCGGGCGCGGAGCCCGCTTCAGGGTAGAGGCTGCGGGTGACTGCGGAGGCGGTGAGGAGTCTCCGCGCCGGGGCTCCCCTTGCTGCCGGGGCCAGGCCGGCTGAGGGGTGGTCTCGGGCGAGGAGGGCGCCTGGCTGTCCGGGGCGGGCCCTGCCCAGTGCGCCCTCCCTGAGCCGGGCCCTGCGGCCTGTTTCCCGTTGGCCTCCAACGCTCGGCCTCGCTCTGATCCGCGTCCCGACACCTCGAGGCTCCTTTGGCCTTCTCTGTGCCCCGAGAGACCCTCTCTCGGCGTGTCTTGGTCGGGCGCGGTGCGCAGGGCCTCAGACCCCCGTGGGCAGCCGGAGAGCCCCCTGCCCCGGCGGCGCGCCATTTCTCCGGCACCCGGGTTCCATCAGCAAAATGCAGAACGTCGAGGACGATGTGCCCTTGGAGGACCCTGGCGTCGCAGAGAGCGGCTCCTGTAAGCCCCAAACACCAGGACGGACCCAGAAGGACAAGAGCGTCCCTGAGGATCCGACCCCTCGTAGGTCCTGTCCTGGGGGCGCCGTCGCCCCTCAGGGGGTGCTTAGTGTGGGTCAGGTTGGAAGACGCCCCTTAAGGGTTGGCAGCCGCCGTGGCCCCACAGTTCTCTGGTCATCCTCCCACTCTTTGGACTTGCCCTTCTCCTCCCCCACCCACCCCACCCCACCCCACCCCAATCTGTGGTCCTATGGACCACAGGGTCCTCAGAGTTTTTGGTCCTGGAGAAAGAAGTGACTTCAGCGTGATTACTTGAATCTGGCAAGGTTTGAGGCTGTGCAGTTCAAAGCCATCTTTGTTATTCTTGTATTTTCAATTTGTACGTGGAAAGTGACAGACACCTGGGGCAGGTTTTAAAGAACCCGGATGATCCAAGACGAGAATTATTCTCTCGGTGCTTCGCTGTCTCAAGAGTAATACTTCCCTGGGCTCATATTCTTCTCTAAATACTATAGATGTTAACTTTTATGTTCCTATTGGAGCACAAGGTCACTCAGTTGGTTTAATCTCACTGGGACTCACCCTGCATTTCTCTTATAATAACTTCCAGAGAGTTTAACTAGTCATCAATCTGAAGACCTGTCCACATCCAACAACATGAGTTAAATTCTTGAAGATTGAAATAAGAAAAATTACTTCGAGGCCCTGCTGTTGAATTAGGTTTGTTTCTCTTGTGGCCACGTGGGGGCGCTGCTGGTTAACAGCGCGGAACTGACGCGGCAAACCCGGTGCTCGGGAAAGCCCCGTTTGGAATAGCAGTCAGGAGATAGGAACCTGTGCGTGTTAG
>PVJI01001366.1:0-22163 GCA_004026765.1 Micronycteris hirsuta
GGAGTTATATAAGGTATGGAGGAACATCAACAGGGGAGTGGTTGGGGGAGAGGGTGGGAATGGGGCAAAGAACAGTTAGCATAAATGGTAGGTAGACAATAGACAGAGGGAGGATAAGAATAGTATAGGAAGTGCAGAAGCAGAAGGACTTATGTGTATGACCTATGGACAAAACTAAAGGGTGGGGGAAGGGGGGGAAGGAGGTGGGGGGCAAGAAAGGGGGGAAAGTGGGACAACTGTAACAGCATAATCAATAAAATATAGTTTAAAAAAAAGGTTTTATCATGAGATGGTAGCAACTCACATCTTCCAGCTCTACTTCTAATTCTAGTTCTCTTGCTATTTCCACCACATCTGCAGTTCCTTCCTCCATGGAAGTGTTGAACTCCTCAAAATCATCCATGAGGGTGGCAGTCAACCTCTCCCAAATGCCATTAATGTTGATGTTTTCACATCCTTCCATGAATCACAAATGTTCATAATGGCATCTAGAACTTTGCCCAGATCCATCATGATAAGATTAGAAAACCAAGAATTTGACAGTGGAAAAGACGTCTGTCTCTTCTGAATTGAGAACACTTTCACATTGGTGATGTAAGGGGAAGCCTGAGGTGATGATGGATCTGCTCTCTCTGCTTTGTAACTTTTGTGTGTCGCAAAGTCCACACCTCTTCCATCCTTCCCCTGGCTTTGCGTTTCCCCATCATTTGCACTCTGTGAAAATAGCTGGTCTATGTTTGTAATACTCCTAGATAAATTGGAAATAAAGACAAGTAATCTAGGATTTTTTTTTTAAATGGAAAACATTGGACCAACCTGTTTGCAGAAGCTTACTGACAAAATAGAAATAAGCTTCAGGGAAGAGAAACTACAGATGGCGATACCCGAGGAATGAGACACAGTAGGCAACATTTGTCAAGGGTTGAACTCAAGGATACAGATGAGAGAATTACGAGACAGCTTCTTTTATTCTAGGTTCCCTGTCTGAATATGAAAGCTAAGTCAACTTAACATTGTGAGAAATGCTAAGTTCCCCAAAGTATAACAACCATTTTTGAAATCTTTAGGGGGTATTTTAAAAGCCAGAGAAAAATAAGTTGTCTACCTCATTTAAATAATGAGAAATTAATGACAAAGACTATCTTATTTAAAGATCGGTAAACTGTAACTCCATTTGGTGATAAAATGCTCAGGATTTGAAAGATGATTAAATCTAAAATGTGTGACTTACAAATAAACTGTAGTTTTAAATCTGAACAAAACAATGTATATATACATTTATATATATATATTTTAAGATTTTATTTATTTATTTTTAGAGAGGGGAAGGGAGAGAGAAGATAGGGAGTGAAACATCAATGTGTGGTTGCCTCTTGTGCTCCCCCTACTGGGGGCCTGGCCACAAACCAGGCATGTGCCCTGACTGGGAATCAATCCAGCGACCCCTTGGTTCACAGGCCAGCACTCAATCCACTGAGCCACACCAGCCAGGGCTACATTTTTGTATTTTAAACTAAAAAGTCACTCCAGGAATATAAAGGACACCTTAAAAGAATTGCTTATATTTTAATCTTCTCAATTTTATTTCATAGCTCCCATTTTTTCTGAAAAGTGTGCTTCTTTAGAAATCACAGTAAGAGAGGGTGGGGCTAGAGATGGATCCCCCAGCATCCCTACCCCAGGATAATATCCCCTCCCCCTACAGGGAAAACAAAACAACACAAAAGCTAATTTTTATGGAATAGTCAGTGCATTCCTCTGTGTGTATGCTTGCTTAACTTGCTAACGTGGCCATCACTCACATTACAACACTGGCCTTTGACAGCAGAGGCTGGTGTCCTGAGGGCTAGGCGTTTCACCAAAGCACAAACCCACCGGTGCAGAAATGCAGACAGCGATCTCCCTCAACCATCTCAGCCTCTTGATGGATCGCAGTCACCCACCTAGACAGGAAATGAAAGAGATTTTCAGAGAACTTGGCGGCCTTCTTGCTCAGGCAAGAGCGGAAGGGAGAGTTCTATCTCAGGCAGAATTACTCCAGGTCCACCCTTCTTGTACGCGTACCATGCTGGCTCTCCAGGTCTCTTTCTACCCTGGACCCCAACCAACCTGCTCTCTGATGGGACCCCATGCTCTAGAGTAACCATTGTCAAAATTAGAGATCTCACGGTCCAGTTCATTGTTTAGAGATAAATAAAATCAAAGAAACTAACTTGGAGTTGCCACTGTTTTGTCATATAAGAACCTAAAAATAGGGAAAAACCCTACTATTGACTTACATTGCTTCATCTTTCTTTTTTTTTTCTTTTTGTTAAATTTATTGGGGTGACTGGTTAATAAGATTATATAGATTTCAAGTATACACTTCTGTGATACATGACCTTCACATTGCACTGTGTGCCTACCACCCAAAGACAAATCTTCTTCTATCACTACTTCATCTTTCCAAACAGACATGTCTATCCCAAAATAGTTAAGTGTGACCTCAAAATCAGGACATCTTTTAAATTACCCACATTTCTCTTCATGAAAACTTACTCTATTGCTCATATTCTTTCAGTTTCCCAGAAGAAGCGAGACCATCTTCACAGTCTGGTCCCAGTCTGCCCAACCACATTGGGAAGCCCATGCTCTCGATGCGTCTCCATCTCCTTCCCTTACTCCAACATTCCTACTGACTGCCAGCCATTGTAACCTGCAGGAACCACAGTAAATCTGCAGGGAGAAACTGCAGGCATTGAAGAAGGCCAGTGCAAAATAATCAACATGTTAGCTTGCGCATACAAAGAATTAAAATGAGGAAGGAAGGGAGGGAGACAAGGGAATGAAAAGGCACCCTTTGTCTCCACATTCCCTGGGCCCTGTTTATCCGCAGTCTTTGCTGGGACAACCAGCTTCACAACAGTTATCTTGCTTCAGCTGAAATTCACATTGTTGCTTTCTGCCCCCACTTTTCTGAGCAGGAGAGAACCTGGATGGGTGTGGGAGGGGGGTTGGAACTGAAGGAGAAAATGAACCAGAACAAGAGGTCTGGCCCTTGCCAAGGTAGGACTGGAGTAAGAACCACCAAGTCCACGGAGTATTGTCAACTCCAGTTAGATCTGGGCTGAGTGGATGCCCGAGGCCTGGATCTCAGACAGTGAGGCAGAGCGATGTGGCAGTGTCTCAGAAGCAGCAGTGCTTCTCAGCATCAGGCAAGAAGCAGAAATGCGGACAAGAAGGTTGTGGAGGTCAAGACAAGAGGCTAGAATGAGGATGCACACACAGCAAGGGGCTGGCAGAGATGAGGTGGTAGGGCGGTGACCTAGCTGATCAGTCGGGTCTCAGGGACAACCTCTACCACTATGCGAGAAGCGCAGAGCCAGGCAGCACCAAGCAACCAGCCTGGCCACGACCAGAGAGCTCCCAGGACCTCCAGTGTTCCCCAGACACCAGCTGGAGGGCCATAGTCTGGGCTCTCTTTGGATCTGGGGCAGGATTTCAGAAAGAACCCTTCAGTGACAGCACTGAAGTAGAACTGACACCAGGCTATTTGGAAAGATGAGACAATGAAGCCAGAGAATAATTTGAAACTGTAGAATTAAATGCCAGACAGAGTGTGTAGCGAGGATGAACGAATGCTGTCTGCTGTGGGTAAGAGACCAGCAGGTACCTGTTTGTCCAAGAAGGCCACAAGCCACTCATCCATCTCAAGGTTTCTATGTCTTATTTTGGGGAGGAGACGCAATTATGGAATTTCTGGCGTTGCTGGAAAATTAGATTCTTGAAACTTCATTTTTAAGGGTTTTTTTTTTCTTTCCAGACCCACATTTTGTCACTCAGCTCTGCCCCACTGGTCCTTTGTGACTGGGGAGTCTTTTGCACAATTTCCAAGGCTTCTGCCCAAGGGGATTTCCTTTTCCCTTTCTTAGAAAGCAGACGTGGTTGATCTGACGTGCTCACAGCCAGCCATCTTGAGAAGAAGGACGCACGCCCCCAAGTTCTGTCCCTGTCCCTGCAGCTGCCTGCTCAGGGGCCTAGGTGGGCAGGCACTGAAGATGGACACGAAAGGTGGACCACTGACTCAGCTGAGACAGTGCTGTCGGTTCTGAAGCCGTGCCCCCCTCCAACAACATGGACCCGCAGCAGCATTTCCATGTTGACACCCGGAATTTCAGCTGCCCTTGAAAGAAACGACTTCTGTGACGAGAGGCTCCTTCTTCTCCTTTTTTAACACCATCTTCTTTGAAATTAAAACAATTGAAGAATGCACTGCAGATTCAGTAATCCTTTTCTCAGAAGGAAGGAGACTGATTAGAGAATGGGAAGCAGAAATAGAGAAGACCCAAAGAGGACCCCCAAAGTCAGTGAAAAATGTAGATTTTTCGACCTAGGCCTCACCATTTCAGAATTTTCTGGAAAACATTGAAATTATTTTTTAATATAATGATACAAATAGGCATGACCATGTTGAATTTTGAATATATTCATTTCATACATGTAATAAATACTGATACATAAATATATATGTATGGATAGATAAGTGGTAGACAGATAGATAGATAGACAGATAGACAAATAGACAAATAGACAAACAGAGTGGGATAGTAATGGACATGTTTGTTTCCTCCACTCATAAGCACTCCAGGCATAAGCTGAGCCTGTGGGCTCAGCCCCCAGCCAGCAGGGCCCCGGGAACTCTGCAGCTGCCTGGGCAGCAGAGCGGCAGTCTGCTCACAGCAGTGGCTGCCATTCTTGCCTCCCCTCCTGCTGCTGTTCTCCTCCTCTCCGCCTCTGCCACTGCTCTGAAGACCTTTAGAGCCTTTCTCCATGATTACAAGTCTCGCAGCCCCTGGGGCAGTCAGGCCTTTCTCTTCATGTCTCCATTCCCTTTAGGAACTTCAGACTGTTGCTCAGGGACTGGGCTAACTCCACCCTGTCCCCACTATGGCCTTAGTGTCCACCACGCCTTTCAGCCCTCTCCAAAGGTGATTGACACCCATTGCCTGACTTCCCAGTAACTCCCTCCCACCTGTCTACCTTCTTCCTGCTAAAGCGCAGGAAGGCCAGTGTTTCACCTGTGTGCTTGCTTGTTAAGCCCAGGACCCCAGGCTAAACGAATAGCTCTGACTGCCTCCCAGGGGGTCAGTGCACCCTCCTGAAAGCTGAACTCCTGGGAGCCTGAGGTGACGGCCCAGATTTCCTGACGCAGGTGTGCAGACCTCTTCCGTGACCAACACTGCATGTTTTACACATAACTACATACACAGTGTATCCATTTATCAAACATTCATTAAGGGCTTACTGGTGCAGAATATATAGATATGGAGTAAAAAGGCCCACACACCCATATAATACAGAGCAATAGAGAAAAAAGAAATTTTACCGAGACACCAAGCCCCTTTTACATAGCCAGCTGCTTCAGCTCTGACTTCAGAGAAGCCAGTTGTATTAGCTCCCTCCCACCTCCCCTCTTCACTCATTAGGCCCTCCCCTCCTGCCCAAGAAGCCTCCCTCCCAAGCTCTGCTCAGTCAGCTCCTGTCTGCAGCATCCCAACAAGTTAAGCTGTTTTCATGAGTTTTGGGAGGAAGTCGGGTGCCTTGGCATCAGCAACGTCAGGGGCCACTCTCTTCTCCAGGTGCTGGCTCTCTGTCTGCTTTCTCTCCCGCTACCACCCCTGCCATCCACACTGGCTGGAAGCTGCCCTCCCCACCCCCAGTTTCAGATGGGACATAGTCTCTCTGCCCTCCCTTGCCATCCTGAATGTGAGCACTTAAGGACTGCACGCTGATCGCTCCTGGGAGACAGAAAATAGCAAAAGTAACACTGGGAGGGTGCGGGGGTCCGGGGGTGGTCCCACAATTTCAGAAGTGCACAGTTCTCATGCTGCAGTCTCTGATCTTTATTTTTCCATCACAAAGTGAAAACCCAAGGGCTTGCTTTGTTTGGTTTTGCTGCGCAATGCTAATTGTCTTTAATTAGTTGCCAGGATTTAGAAAGTGAGAGATCTCACACACAACAAAAATACCTTAATTTCAAGCTTCTCTTGAAAGATTGCAAGCTGTGGCTACACTGGGCCCACCTTTCCTCACAGCAATGATAGGCAGAAGTGGCCGTTGCTTTTGGAGATGGAGCACATCGCCATCTTGTCTCACCAGCTCTAAGTCTGTCACCGGCCACTTACCATCCGCCCAGCTTACTCCACCCACGTGGTCTCCTCCCAGGCCCTGCAGAGCATTTGAGCTCATGGCTCCTGTCCTAGAGCCTCAGACCATTGTCCCCACTCTGCCTCATGCGAGACTGGTTTAGATTAAGCAGGGTTCTTAGCCGTCAGGGCAGAGACCGGGGCATGGGAGCAGGACAAACTTCAAGCCAACGTAAGAAAGAACATCTTAACAATGAGAGAGGCCTGCACTGCGGTGGGCTGTCTTGAGAGAAAATGAGTTCTTTTCTCAGCGGAAAGGAGTGTCCAGGCTCAGTCAGGGTATTAAGTCCTTACTAGACAAATGCTGCAAGAAATCAAAGGCGATGTCATTGAAGGTTGGAAGATCCCCAAAGAAAGGGGAGATCCCCTAAAATTCAATAGTGGCAGAGAACTGTAGCTTCTATTTGATTACAGAAAAGTTTGATTTAACATAATTTGCATAGTGACTTGCTCCCTAACTCACTCTGCTGAGGAGAGGCCTGGCCCTCCACACAGGCGGTGGATAGAGGCCTCTGCTCTCCCCACCCTCAGCAGGACAGCAAATCTAGAGCTACTCCATCCCTCCCCCAGAAAGCAGCTCCTTACTGCAACTGGAGAACTGGAGGCGCCCTTTGCAAGCAGCGGAATCAAAGTGGAAAAACTACAAGGCAACCTTCCTGGTTTCAACTTGTCCCCTACACAAAGGAAATAGATTTTAATATGAGATCTAAGAAGCAACATGTTTAATAAACTGAAAAAAAAAATACTTTTGGCTAGATGCTAGCATGATGAGCTTTGGGATAAAAGGGGATTTTTTTTTTTAAAGAAAGTTAGACATGAATCCAAAAAGGGGGCTGGAATCCACCTCCCACCATCCCATCAAAATACTCTCTAAGCAGTTGGGAGCAATCACCCTAACCCCATCACAGATACCATGCAAAAGACAAGATTAAAGACTTTTCTTGCTCCCTTTTCACCCAAATGGAAAAGTTTATTGCAAAAACTCTTAGTGCAAGCCAAGCAATATATAGTCTCCTTGTGATGGGATGCACTCGCACACTGACAAATCCCATTCCCCGAGCTGTGGGGCCGCTAGCTGGCTGGGCAGGGAGTCAGCCCCTGAGGTCAGGAATGGGGATATTTCATTGTGTCCGCCCCATCCCTGAGTGAAGAAATATTTCATTCTCATTCTCCTTAACCCAGTTGGAATCTAAAGTCTAGACAGTTTTCAGATAATAACCATTAGAGACAGCAAAGGGGAATGCATATGCCTCCCAAAGATAAGCGGATGCTGGGCTTGTCTAATAAGTTCTCTGGAAAGACCTCAGGAGGCCCCTCTGATGAGCAACTGGGGGAAGAGTGTCTGGCAGTACATCCGCAGATGCTGGGACACATTTTACTCATCCCTGGAACCCTCACCCTAGAGACAAGGAGGAGAAAAGGTCATCCTCTCCCCAAAACTTGTTCAGCAACAACTGCAAATATGCAGTCCCTGGGAAAGAAGAGGGGGTGTACCGGTGTCCGCCTCATTCTCCCTTAATTTTCCCGCTCAGCCTATATTTATTGAGTGTCTACTGCTCCTCAGGCATTCCACTGGACGCAATCCCAACAGAGACCCTGTGCGCCTGAAACCGAAATTCCTGCTGGAAAGTTTGGCAAACCTGCCTTTAGAGATGGAATCTGGGGTGTGCCAATGTAGAATAAAACTTTGAGATAGTGTGACTCACCACCAAACAAATGCCCTGCCTTCTTTCCCATGGCCACTGTGGTCTGGGGCTCACAGTACATCAGTGTCTCCATTCCAGATAGCCAAGACCTTCCATTCCACTCAGCCGTGGGACCTCCAACGGCAGAGACCACCCACCCTTCATTCTTCCCCATGGAGCATGGCTATGGCACAAAACAGGCGCCCGATTAATACTTGTATACTTATTGATTCACCAAAGAAACATACAAGTAATAAAAGGGGTACCTATGCCTGTCAGCTCAAGGGCTGTTGTAAATGCACTTTACCAGAGTCTAATTCTAAAAATTCTGTGGGTCAGCAGCTAGGGCCTACATAAGGTCTGGGAAAAGAGGAAAAAAACAAAAAATGAAAGAACATTTCCCTGAAGCTGGAAAGAATTATGTGCCTTTAACCCAGTGCTTCCATAAGCCTCTGATGAAAAGACCCAACCCTGAATCCCAGAGTGATCCCCTGGAGCAAAGTCTCCAGAACGATTTCACCTATTCTCTTGCCAAAATGTGGCTTTTAGGGCCTGGGCTGCTGATGAAAATGTCAACAAGGCTCACATCAAGAGGAAACTCATCATTCCACTTGACATTCCAATAGATCAATGGTGGTCTGAGACACCCTTTGCTGGGCAGAGAGAGCACAGCTTCCCTCCTCCAATGTGGTTAGTAAGGGTGCCTGGTCCAGGGAGGCTGGATGAGCAGTCCTGTGTGGCTGGAGCTCAGCTGTGAAGGGCCCAAGGGAAGAGAGGACAAGAAAGGTGACAGAGAGTCAGATCTTAAAGGTCCTTAGTAAGACTCCTTGTACCTAGACATGAGGGGAGAGGACGATTTCAGTTATTCATCAATTCAAAATTAAAATTAAAGTTGAGGCACATAAGTGCTAAGTTACCAGCCAAGTTCCAAAGAGAAAAGAATCCTGTCTTTCTGTGACTATCTTCCTTAAAATTCTGGCTCCATAAATAACATTTGAAGGTGTAGGGGAGAGGTAAGGTGGTGGAAGAAGAAAAGTGGTTGGTCCTCATCATTCACAGATCCCATACTTGTGAATTAGCTGACTCACTGAAATGCATTGTGACCAAGCCCAGATCCACAGGGCAGAGCATTGGCGGGCATTCAGGAGCTCGTGCCCAGGGTGAAAGACCTCAGTCGCCCTGTGCACACATTCCCAGGTGAGACTGAACAAGGCAATGCTCTGCCTCCTCCTTTCACACTTGTTTCACATATCCTGCAGTGCCACATTTTTTGTGTTTTTGTTGGTGATTTCACTGCGGCCTCCAAGCATAGTGCTGTCTAGTGTTCCTAAGCACAAGAAGGCCATGATGTGAGTTATAGAGAAAAAGACTCGTGTCAGATAAGCTTCATTCAGGTATGAGTTCAATGTCAATGGATCAACAACGTACATTAAACAAGCTGTCCTTAAACAGAAACACACAGAAAACAAGATGACGTATTGATTGGTTGATAAAAATATTGTTGCCAGAGGCTCACAAGAGCCCCGCCCTGTTTTTCTCTATCACCCGTCCGTGCATGTCAAGTCCTCAGCCACCTCCATGCCCTGCCCAGGCATGGAGGTCCAAATCCCGGCCACAAAGAGACATGCCGAGTAAGTGCCACCTCCCTGGGCCCAGCTTGTCTCCACAGCACAGGACACTGCAAGTGTCCTTCCATTGTGCCACAGAGGGACACACAGCAGCAGAGACTGATGCTGCCACCTAAGCTCACCGGCCCCTCAGCCCCCAGTGCCTCTGCTATTGCCTTGCCCAGAGGTCTGCATCCAGCCTTACAGACAAAGGAACAAGCAGACACCCCTGCTGATGGGTCACTCCCGTTTCAGGTACCAGGCTGCATTGACTGAAGGAGCCGACAGCAGGGATGAAGTAGGCAGAAGAGAAAGGAAGGAGAGTTTTTGCATTATGCCAGGTGCTGTGCAGGCATCGGGGTCTCAGGTGTCATTTAATCCCACCCTGGGGATAATCCCCTCTATACAGATAAGGAAATGGAGACTTTGAAGAGTCAAAACCTTATTCAAGGTTACAGCTATTAAATCTAGAAGGAAGATTCAACCCTATATCCACTCAATACCAATCCCTAGACTATTTCTACCACATTGTGTTGTCTCTACTTTGCTCCCACAGAAAAGTCAGGGCCAACAATAAGGATTCAGTGATAAGAACAGTGACAGTGCTCTATGAATTATTAAATTCTGCATAAATGTAAGAGGATATCATGGTTAGAAACCCCAAGGAACTGCCTATGTTTTCTCAGTGTCCTAGAATCTGGCTGGATCAAATGCTGCGGCCCAGGGAGAACACGGGGCTTCACCTTGCTTTTGGTGTTCCAAGGATCTGACAATTCAATGTAATTTGATTTAGAGTCAGAATGTGTGAAAAGCCCTGGATATTAGCACCTTCATTTTCCTTACTTGCTTAGTACAGGTTCATAGGCCTTTCTCAGTCACCAAGTTCTGATCAAGAACTCATTGGGCCCCCAGGCAGCAGGGCCGGGCTGCTTAGCCTTGGTGCCTGGTGAATGGTCCTGGTGTCAGCACTGGGTGTCTGCTCCTCGGAAACAGGCTTTCCCTAACCCCCAGTGTGCATCTAGAACATGCAACACCGCCTTGCCCTTGATTTCCTGCGTCGGGCCCCGGTTCCGGTCATCAACACAAAAGTCTTACTTCAAATTCCTCCAGCAAAGAAGCTTAGAATTTAGCCAGGAATACAACAACAGACTCCTCGTCCACAGATCCTCTGACAGCAACTTTCCCGGAGATAAACGGAGCAGCCTTGCTTGGAACACCGAGCAACTATCGCAGTGACCCGGATGTCTGAAAACTCAGGCCAGCCCTCAAGCTTGAGAACGCAATCAGTTGATTTGGGATTCTGAGCTTCGCCATTCACTAACTGTGTGACCATGTAGCATTTGATCAGTACTTCCTTGTGTCCTTTAGCATGTCTGCTCGTATTTGAATTATTATATAATAATGAAGATAAAACTATTATTTGTGACACTCCTATATTGCATGTGCATACATGACTTCTTGTTCTCTAATGTTTAGTTAAGGACAGAGAGCAGGGAAGTTCAGTGTTAAGAAACACGCCCCAAGACACCGAGCTCGTATGCGGTAGAGTTTGACTCAGAACCTAAGTATTCTGATTCCAAAGCCCATGTTTTTTGTTTTCTGTTTTTCCGTGAACTGTGTTGTTTCCTTTTAGAGTGTGAGTTCCTTAGGGACAGGGCATATGTCCTTTGTTTTATATCCCCCAAGCCAGAGTAAACTTTGCAAGGGAATAAACAGGAAGGCAGGGAGATCTCACTAGGAAACCCACACTTCCTGGGCACACGTGGCAGCTGCGCTGGCCCTGCTGACTTGGGGCTCCCAATCAGAAGATGCACCCAGACAAGGTCTCACAGTCGAGAGACACAGGAAAGGACCACAAGTTCCCTTCTTTCCACTAAGCTCCACCTGCCTCCCTCCATTCCTCCCCAAAGCCTCCCTCTATGCCCAAAGCATAGTATCTTTGTTGTATATATTTAATGAGCCTTGTACAAACATTGGACGTTTGGAGTTGGGGGGACAGTTCTGAGGCTAAAGTGGGCTTTCTCTCAATGCTTTGACTGATTTGTCAGGGTGTCAGACATCACAGAGTAGATTTCCAAGAATATCGGCCTCCTTCATTCCTTCTCTGCTGCTGCCTATGCACCGAGGTCTTCCCTGGTGATTGGCTCCTAGCTAACTCTTACCAGGTGGCACTGCGGAAAGAGCTCCAGCTAGTCTGTCTTTTGGAGTAAGGTAAAAGGACTCTCCTTGCTCTGATGTTTGGGTTAGCCAAAGCACCCCAGAAAGAGATGGTCAGCCCCACCAGGGAATGTGTCCAGAGCCCTGGAAGCTGGCCAGGTGCTTGGGGGGAACTAAGCCATTAATCCCTCTGTCTAATTTCCCACTGTCTGCTTGGCCTTGAGTGTCAGGAGAGATTCATTGAGCCCATGCCCTCAGGATAGGGCAGCAGCACAGGAGCAGGGAGGGGAGGATGAGTCAGACAGATGGGGTGTCATAGGACTGGCCGACTTGCCTTCGCAAGAGGGAATTTGGTGGGGGAGGGAGCCCAGGGAGAATGAAGTGTCTGCCCTGATGACCCCTTCCTCAGCAATTACCAGAGGGGGCACAAGCCCTCTGATACCTATGCAATTACACAGATGCACTGGGGCCAGCGTGCTAGAGCACTTTCTTCTGCCAGTGCACTAATGGGCCCTAAGTGGATCCCAGATTCTCAGCTGCCAAAGGAGGTATCAGCCAGCCTTTCAGGCTGTCCCAAGACAAAGAGTGGAGAATAAGGAATGGCGACTGGCGAGGGGGGGAATCTCCATTTTTCTGATGCAAACTAGAAAGAAAGACAAAGCTCACAACCAAAAAAGTTACCAAAGAAAATTTTGGAGTCACACACTGTGCAAAATAATATGAGTACAACACAGTAAAATGCTGGCAATCAATGAATCAATAGCTACTTTATTGACCAATTCCTTTGGTCCCAGAGAAGAGCAGGATTAGTGGTTCTCAATCAAGAGAGAAATATACACAGTCTGGCAGAAATAATGCCTGCTTGAGTTTGGTTGGTAGGGTAATAATATGAGTGTAATAATTTATATATTTTTTTAACATTTCACCTAAAATGTCGTATGGTGTGCTTGAGTGTGATGTTGTTATGTTACAGAATGACAAGCTTGTGATTTTCTAATAAAAAGGGGCATTATTTGCGCCAGACCCTACACACACACACACACACACACACACTCACTCACTCACACTTTAATTCTGGAAAGTAGGAAGTAACTTGAAAACATTCTCCTTCTTCCTCCCATTCTCGGCTGCCATAGACCACTACTATAGGTGTTAGGGAAGAAAAAAGCTTTAATGAATAATTTAGCATCTCTGACCTCAAGGAGCTCACACTGTTATTAGGCCAGACTTTCTCAGCTTAAATCATAACCTTGGAGGGCAGGGAAACCCCAGAGACTCAGTCCTCATGTTTTAAAGATAAGAAAGCTGAAGTCCAGAGAAGGAAAAAGACTTGCTGAAAAACTCAACTCAAGTGCAGTTTGCTTGTGAGAAAAAAATTTAGGTTTAATATAAGGCAGAAGAGAATAAATCATTTCCACAGAGTATGCACGCGTGCGCGCGCGCGCGCGTGTGTGTGTGTGTGTGTGTGTGTGTTGTGCAGCATCGTGGCTCTGGGTCAGTGTGCTATGACACACTGGTGTGTGGCCAACCTTCAAGCCATGGCAAGCAATTCGGATCACCCTGTCAGATGTATTTTTGTGACAGCCATCTCTGGGAGGCTGGGTTGGCAGAGTCATGGCATGGGGCCAGGTATGGCCTGGGGTTGAGTAAGAGTCCGAAGAACTGCCTATTGCCTGGACCTTCCAAGAACTTGATCTCATTAGTGATTCTAACAGGACAATCAAGGCAGAAGACAGTTCCATTCAAAGGACATGATACAAAGGGTGCCCAAAAGGATAAGACAATATGAGTGAACAATTTAATAACCTAATACCTCCAAGAAGGCTGCAAAAATTGTAGAATTCAAAAGTGAGCCAACCATGTGAGAAACTTGCAGCCTACTTACCAACTGATGGGGTATGCTCAAGACAGGCTGAACCATAAGATTTCATTCCAAAGGCCATGAGATTTGGAGAGAGTAGCGGCTGAGAATGGAGATTGCCCTTAGGAGACCTCCACTGGTTTTCCTGGTTTGAATTAAAGTGTAACTCATGTATATAATATACATAAAATAGAGCAGACTTATCACTAGTTCAGGTGAGCTACTTCTGAATTAATGTTGGTAGTGGGACTTCTTTATATCGAATCTTGTTTTCATTTCTTCAAAGCCCTCTTCTTTCCCCTAAACTCAATATTTTCATTTCTCCCCTAAATTAGAATTTAGATAGCTGATGACTCATGTAAAAATACGTTTATTTTATATACTTCCCTAACATGATAAAGAATATCTATATCAAGCCAAGAGTTGATGACAGAATAGAGAAACACTAGAAACATTCTAATTTAATTAGAGTCAAACCCCACCCCCTTTGGCATGGGCAGCGGGGTGGAGGGGCGGGGAATGTAGTGACTTTCTTCCCAAGAAGTGTGAAGGGAGATAAAACTGACTGCACAGGGTCAAACCCTGGCAAACGCTGCCTTGGCCAGGCGACCATGTTTCACTTTGCCCCCTGATACGATGTGATGAAAATGAAACTCCCATTCTCTAGTCTTCTTCCCAAAAGCAGTACCAGAGTCTAATCATGAGGAAATATCAGACACATTCAAATTGGGGAATATTCTACACAATACTTAACTAATGCCCCATCAAAAACAAGGGAAAACTAAGAAATTGTCACATATCAGATTGAGACTAATGAGACATGACAACTAAATGCAATGTGGTATCTTGGACTGGATGTGGAAATAGAAAAGGGATATTCATGGAAAAAATAGTGAAATTCAAGTAAAGTCTAGAGTTTAGCTAAGAGCAAAGTACTGATGTTGGTTTCTTAGTTTTGATCGTTATGTAAGATATTAATGGAAGAAGCTGGGTGTGAGGTACGCAGAAACTCTCTGTACTATCTTTGCAGCTTTTCTGTAAATTTAAAGTTATTCCAAACTAAAAAGCATTATGTTTTAAGAAATGCAACCATATGGAATCATCCAGTATTTTTGCATGTTCTGATCTAGTAAAAGAAAAAATTTAGTCAAAACAAATATGGCCATTTAGCCACTATTATTCATATTGGTCTAGAAGAAAAAATAAGTAATTAAACCTTTATTGTTATTTCTATGTAGAAGGTATAGAAGTAGTTGTTATGTTTCAACTTATACTTTTCTATATAAAAGTAAAATCAATATAGCTGTCAGAAAAGAGAAAAATAATCTATGTAGATAGATTATGATTACAAATAGGACTGAGTAATGTATTCAATCGTAAAATAAATATATGAAAAAAAGCAGTGATTTATCTATTTGCCAGAGATAACTAGTTAGAAAGTATAATAGGAAACCTTATCATCATAAAATCTTTTTTAAAGATAAAATAAAAGCCCAAGGAATAAACTGAACAAAATTGTGAATGCTCTATTTTAGGAAGCTTATAAAATTTTACTGAGGTACATAAAAGATATTCAAATAAATGGAAAGATGTGGTTTGTTCTTGAATGGACAGATTCAAAACTAATAAAAAATAGCAATCCTTCTATAAATTACTTCATGTATTTTATGCGACTCCAATTTTTAAATAGGGAAAAATGATCTAAAGTTCAGCAGGGAAAAATGAACAATTATTTGTGTTGATAAAGAACTAAAAGTAATCTAGCCTTTAATCAAGGACTAGCCATATTAATTACATCCACTCAATGAACTGTCATTAAGTAATTAAAGTCAATGAGTTAGAACTCTGTGTACTAATATGGAAAGATGTTCAAATAAATTTTCAAATGAAAAACTAATCATAAAGAAGTCTGCATAACATTATCCTACTTATGTAAACATGCATACACAGATGTAATTTTTAATACATGTTTTCTAAAGACACAGAAGAAACTATTAACAGTGTTTGCTTGTTGGGAGTAAAACTGGAGGCCTGAGAAGAGAGAGAGGACTTTCGCTTTCCATTCTACACCCTTTTTTCTTATTGAAACAATTGGCCATGAGCATGTAATTGCTTTTATTTTTTATTATGAAATATTTATGTATTGTTTTAAAATAAAAGCTACTTAAAATATGCAACAAGAATTTTAAAAATTAAAACATTATTGGTATATCATCAGTTATTAAAATATATAACAAAGTTAAAAGAATCAAAAATTTATAATAACTTGCTCATTGATGTGATATGCTATAAATGGACAGATCAGTGTTACAGACTATTGAATCTCAAAAAAATCAAAATATATGTAAGTGTTATGAAATAAAGATATCATCTGGGAAAATAAATGACCAATAATATCAGGATGGCTGCATAAAGCATGAGGGGAAAAATAAAGAAAGAGCTCTGCTTTATAACATGCAAAATTCCAAATATATTAAAAAGTTAAATGTTATAATGATTGAAAAAAAAAAAGACTGGGCCCTGACAGCATGGCTCAGTTGCTTGGATGTCATCCATGAAGCAAAGGGTCGCCAGTTCAATTCCTGATCAGGGCACATGCCTGGGCTGTGGGTTCAGTCCCCGGTCAGGGCATGTACAAGAGGCAACCCATCAATTTCTGTCTCACACTGATGCTTCTTTCCCTCTCTTCTTCCTTCTTTTCCCCTCTCTCTAAAAATAAATAAATAAAATCTTTTTTAAAATGTCTGGAAGAAAATTAGATTTACATAATCTATGATAAAATAATGTTAATACTGTATAATAGATTTATATAATCTTAAGATAATTTTTCTAAGCTCAAACCAAAAGCAAAAAACACAAAGGGGAAGACCAGTAGATTTGACTAAATAAAATGTTTATGCTTCTGTTCTTAAAATTGAAAGGTAAATGAGTAAATGCAATTAACATTTGCAACGTGTATAACAATAAAGAGCACTCAGAAATCAAAAACAAAATATTAACAAAATGAATAAAGGATATTAGCTGGCAATTCACAGAATACTTCCAAGGATCAATAAACAGATGTTTAAGTTTTCAGTGTCCTTAGTAATCAATAAAATGCAAATTAAAACTATAATAAATTAGTGTTTTATATCTATCCCATTGTTGAAAAAAATTTAAAGATAATATCCAGTGTTGTCAAGAATGCAGCATTTCATACATTTCAGCTGGGCAGTTTAAAATTTGTATGAAAAACCTTTAAATATGTTTGAGTTTTACTGATTCAAACCAACTCCTAGAAATGTATACTGAGAAATTAAGACTGTTCATAAATATTTTGTACAAAATATTATACAAAATATTTATTTATCAAAATATGATCATAATAGGGAAATATTGAAGAAAATGTTCCAAAGTGGGGCTTAGCTTTAAACAACCAGAGGACAATTTTATTCTATAATTTATATGGAAATGAAAGGGACTATAATAATCATAACAATGTTGAAAAAGAGCAGTTGTATTAGCTATACTTAGAACTCTATTTCCTTTTTAAAGAGATTTCTAGAACAAATATAACAGACTATTAATACTTTGGTAAATATATGTGGTAGGAACATGAGTTTAATATTTTTTTCATTTACGTGTGTTTGGAATATTTCACAATTTTAAAAATCTTTAACGAAAGTAGACTTGCTCTCAGTATTACCAGTCAAAGGACTAAACAAGCCCCCAATCACCTTATCAGGTGACAGACACCACTACTAGCTGGTTACTGCAAACAGAGCAATGAGACACATGACCTCCAAGGACACTTTCAACGCTAAAAATCCTGACTTCTGTGACTAGAAAACTGGAATTCCTGAAACTGGAAAAAGATTTACAGTAACAAATCTAATTTTTGAGGGACAATGGTGAACCCGTGTTCATGTGTCTTACAAATACATAAAAGTGAGACCCAAATCATCTAGAAAAATCAGGATTGAGGGGGGAAGGGCAAGAAAGAAAGTAGACCAGAAAAACATGAGCAAACCCACCTTGAACCCTCAAGGTAGATACGGGGGAGCAAGGGGCATTAATAAAGGGGAACTTGATGGGTCCAGGTTATGAAGAGCTCCGTTGTGAGATACTTGGTTTTGCTTGTTGTTTTGCTTTGAATTGAAATAATCTCAGCAACCAAAGTGCTACCGATCAATTGACCTTGCTGAAGTGAAATGTTTCCCCTGGGCAATCTCATATACTGCTGACGAGAATTCAGATCGGTTCAATCTGTCTGGAAGTAAATTTGGCAATGTGTATAAGAATTTTTTTAATTTTACATAGCCTTTGACCCAATAATCCCATCTATAAATGTTTTTCTTAAAGAAGTGATCAAAAATGTCCTTAAGTATCTGTGTATAAAGATCTTCATTGCAGAGAACAATGAACATTTAGAAAAATCAGAGAAAACACATTATGCTACATGAATAAGGCAGGTTATTAAAGAGTATATAGACTCAGATTCCATTTGTTTAAAAAAAAAAGGAAAGGAAAGGGAGAAAAAGGAAGAGAGAGAGGCAAGGAGGAGGAGAGGGAAGGAGGAACACAAAGGGACAGAGAGAGGAACAGAAAGAGTCCCTGCTCACCCTTCAACCTTGGACAAGTAGTATAACTTTTCTAAACCTAAGCTACCTCTCCTATAAACAATGATTTAATCTTTTACCTCGTAAAAATTAAATGAGCAAGACGTAGGTGAGGGCTATTTGTAAACTTCATCATAGTGCAATTTAAAGGTGGTAGGAGATGGTAAAGAAAAAAAGAGGTTAAAAAAAATGGAAAGCACATGTGCTCTGTCCTGGAGGAGTTTTCTTGGGAAAGAGTGAACAGTGAAACTTTGGAAGTCATTTAAGCATTACAAACTAGTAAACACGGAGTGCTCAACATGGCCTCCAAGACCTCTGACCCCTCTACACTCAATGGGTCCTCCCGGCCTCCTCTCAGTTCCTCTAACCCACCATCCTCCTCTGTTGGCCAGACTTCAGGCACATACTGCTCCCTTGACCTGGAACATCCCTCCCAACCCGGCCCCTCGCATTTCTTTTCCTAGATAATTACGACTTGTTTTCCAGAACTCTGCTCAAATGTGTCTTCTTCAAGGACTCCTTCTCAGTCTGGGTTGATTCCCATAATATGCTCTGGTAGAATTCTATTCTTCACCTTTGTAGTTCTTTGTCATAACTAATATGTATAAATTTCATAATTCATTTTCCGTCTGCCCTCCCAGCTAGAATAGATGTCATCTTGCGCTCTGACATAGGCCCTGTGCTGAGCGCAGTGCCCGTCACAGAGTTAGAACTCTATAACGATGGGCCAAATAAATTGGATAGTCCACTATGATACCCAGAGAACATGTGGAGAAGCATCCCTCTGAGCACTGAAATCCTCTGAAGAGATTTAAAAACATACCCTTGTGCAAGCCTACCCCCCAGAAAAAACTGTTTTTTAATTGGCCTGGCCAGTGCTTGGGCATGAGTACCAGCTGAGTTTCCTTCCCCAGGTGATGTGAAGATGCTGCCATAGGTGAGAATCACTGCTGACAATTAAGGACCAGTCTCAGAGAAGGTGAGCATCTTTCAGTGCAGAGCAGAAAGCCTGAGCTCAGCGCACCTCTCCTTCCTCCCCCGCCCACCCTACGTGATGTGCGTCAATGCTTAACGACCAATGCGGAGCGGCCCAGGCCCTAGGACCATGCTGCGGAGAGGTTTGCTTTTACAGTACCAACACCTGACATATTAAAATCTGAAGCCGGAGACTGTTTACATCCTTCCTGCTGTTTTTCTGGCATTCTACTTTACTGAAAGAGCAGTTGTCCCTTTTCAGCGATCTTAAGGAGGCCATATCAACACTTGTTATGCTAAACAGAAGCATTTCAGGGCCCAGAGCGAGCACGCACACAGCTGGCTGCTCACTTTCATTTAAACTGTTTCTTAATAATGTCATTAGATTCAGAGTCCATTTATCTGTAGCATATGGATTTCCCCAATTTATAAACCGTCTCCAAACTGAACCATCTCTCACCAAAAGCTATTTCCTGTTACAGATGTTATTTCCACCTCCCTCCACAACAGACTGGAAACACCACAGCGGGAGAGTGAGTAGGAGGATCCTGTGAGCTTGGGAGGGCGTTGCGGTGTCACGCAGGCCCTTCGCACTCAGTGCGGTCCTCAGACCAGCAGCATAGATGTCGCCTGGGAACTTATTAGACACACGGAGCCTCAGGCTTCCACTGGAATCTGCATTTTCATAAAATACCTCTGGTGATGCAGGTGCACGTTTATAGTTGGAAATCACTGGCGTTAAACTCACAGTGCATTGGAATCACCTGAAGAGTTGTTGTTGTTGTTTTTTTAACTTTAATATCTAACCCCCACCCAAGCAATTATGGTTTAGCTGATAATGAGATGTGCAACAGGATTTTTTAATTCTAATGTAAAGCAAAATGTGAGATTCTAGGCCAGTCGCCTCTTTTTCTACTGAACAAATGGAAGCCTGGGGAATTAAATGACTCATCCCAGGTCTCCTAGTCAAAGCTCAGATTGGATCTGACTGCACGGTGGCAGGAGATCTGGGATGCATGGTAGAGACTTGCCCACTAAATTGTGAGATGTTTTTTATTAGTGTCTGTAGCGGGTTGAATGGTGTCTCCCCAAAAAGATATGTCCGAATCCTAACCTGCTGGCACGTGACCTTATTTGGAAAAAGGGTCTTTACAGATCTTGAAATGAGATCATTCTAGATTTAAAGTGGGCCCTAAACCCAATGATGAATATCCTTATAAGAAGAGAAGGCACAGAGAAGAAGCCAATGTGAAGATGGGGGCAGAGACTGGAGTAACACATTTATAAGCCAAGGAACACCAAGGATTGCCAACAACCACCAGAAACCAGGAGAGAGACATGGGTCAGTGTCTCCTCAGAGCTTCCAGAAGAGCCCAACCCCAAGACACCTCGACTTCAGAGTTCCAGCCTCCTAAACGGTGAGAGAGTCAAGTTTTGTCATTTCAGCCACACAATTTGTGGTAATTTGTGCCAGCAGCCTTAGGAAACTAATGACTCCCAAATCATATATGCTTCAAAAAAATAAGACTTGTACCTGCCCCTGCCTTAGCTGAATGGTCAAGACACATTGCAACCCAGCCTCAATCTCTCTCTCCAAACTCAGCTCCCACGTGTCACCCACGCAAGCCCTCCCTTTCCGCACACACTCCCTGAGCGTGCTGCACACCTCCCATCTTCTAACCCGCACCTCAGGCCAGTACCTGCTTCTCTGCTTATCTAAGTTTCGCTTTCCACAAAACCTAGTTCAAGGCCAGTTCTGCTTAGATAGCATTTCCTGACCCTCCCCCCATCCCAACTGATGGAAATCAGCTTTCTCCTGCAAAACTCTCTACTTTATATTGCTATTAACTTACTATAGACTCATCTCCCCTAAAGTGAACCATCTCCAAATCTCCAAGCACTTGGAAAAAGAGAGAAACAGACCTCCTAGGCAAGACCCACTCCACACCTCCATCTCCTTCTCTTTTCTGCCTCCCCCAGACCTATGATTCCAAAGTCTCACACCAAATGGCAACCCCAAGGCCCCGACACAAGTCAGACCAGTCACTTTCTTATTCTCTCCACTACTGCTCTGTTGGTGAAGTCTGTGTCCTGGGCTGCAAGGAAATCTCAGTATCTACCTGCATATCCCGGGGCTACCTAGAACCTCCCCACAGGGTGGGGTCTGGGCATCCCAACTGGGAGCGTGCACAGAGTCTAAATCTACCACGCATATGAGGTGAGAGATGAGGCTCCACCGCCGCCAGCTCTGTGCCTCCAAACCAAATGGAGGACATCTGGATCCTGGAATGGACACAGCATCTCTGAAGAACTTCAAACAGAAAAATGGCCCAGATAGCCTCCCAGAAGGCATTTGCGGAATTAGTACATTTGGTTCCTGTAGGAGCCTAAGAATTTTTTATTAGCCACATCACTTAAATGAGCAGTAAAGGAAAAGATGACCCTGAAAAGCTAGAATGACTGGGGACGTCAGGGCAAACCATTCGTTCGTGGTCACCTGTGAGCTAGACTATAAAGATATGGAAAATAGGATGGTGATAGCTAGCCCACATTTGCATTTCTTGTGGTTCCATAGTACTCCCTTAACGACTGGGTTAGAATGCTTTCTTTAGCCCACATTTATCAAAATGAGAGTTTGCTGTTCCCCCTCATGCCACCGTCCCCACAAATATGCATATGGGATCCTTGCTGATTGTCCTCTTCCCTGTTGGGGGCGATCCTGAAATGTTACAGTTTGCCTCAGAGGATAAGTGTGAATGACCCAGGAGGAACAAGTTTAAGGTATTACTTGTTCATTTATTTATTTATTTTTAATAATTACTTTATTGTTGTTTGATTACAGTTATTTGCAATGTCTCCCCTCCCCTCCTCCCTTCCCCTCCAACCCCTCCTCCCTCCCCAGCCTCCCTCCTCCCGCTTAGTTCTGTCCATGTGTCCTCTACCGTGATTCCTGAAAACCCTTCTCCCCATTGTCCCTTCCCGCTCCCCCTTGGCTATTGTTAGACGGTTCTTAATTTCAATGTCTCTGGTTATGTTTTGCTTGCTTTCTGTCTCTGTTGTTCACGATCCAGTTAAAGGTGAGATCATATGGTATT
>PVJI01001366.1:22263-184977 GCA_004026765.1 Micronycteris hirsuta
TTACTTCACTTAGCATAATGCTCTCCAGTTCCATCCATGCTGTTGCAAAGGGTATAAGCTCCTTCTTCCTTTCTGCTGCGTAGAATTCCATTGTGTAGATGTACCATAGTTTCTTGATCCATTCATTTGTAGATGGGCACCTAGGTTGTTTCCAGCACTTGGCTATTGTGAATTGTGCTGCTATGAACATTGGAGTGCAAAGGTTCTTTTGAGATCAGCCGGTAGGGAGTCTACTTGTTCATTTATTTATGCCCCCATCCTGTGACAGCATAAGGAAGTAGACTTTATTCTCCTGGTACACTTGAAGAGCTCACAGTCTAGTGGCGGAAGCTCACACTGCATTGCCATAATTCTGCATCCACATATATAAATGCTATAAGAAAGGTGTAAATCTTAAGTACAAAACCCTTTGAAAGCACAAAGGAAATAGCAACTCACTTGTTCCTCATGGATGAATCAATCATTCTTCCCCCAACCAAATGTTCACAGAGAGAAGGGAAGTGGAAGATATAAAAAATTATAGAAGAATTACATGAATTCAGAGATTGATTGGATTAGTAATGTGGCATAGAGTTCAAGTTTATTTCAGAAGGTAACAGTTGCATAATAGTTCAATGGTTTCTAACCTTGGTCTTGGTTTGGATAATGAATATTCTTAATATATGTGAGTAAAGGGACTATAGTTGGCCCTTGAACAACAGGAGTTTGAACTGTGGTGTCTATTCATATGCAGATTTTTTTTCAATAAATACATTTAGCCCTCCATATTACATCCGTGGATTCAACCAGCCATGGACTGAGAACAGGATGTTCAATCTGCAATGGAGAATCCCTGGGCCAGCTATAAGAGGGTCAACTGTGAGCATCGTTCTATTTTACACAAGAGAACTTAGTTTCTGCACATAGGGGTACCCACCAGGGGTTCTGGAACCAATCTCCCATGGATACCAAGGGCTGACTGTAGTTAAGTTTTGGAGGAGTCAAAAGTTATACGCAGATTTTCAACTGCACAGGGGTCAGTGTCCTTAACCCCAGGTTGCTCAAGAGTCAACTGCATATACCCACTATCAACCACACCTCAGCAGAGGGACTTCAGTTACCGAGAAGTGGGGGAATTAGCGTGAGCACATGATTAAACGCTTGAGCAGGGACCCTGGACAATAAGGGAGCTGCCAGATTAGTAAAGATTCATACTCCAGCAGGACTGTGTTTACATGAAGTATAACCACTGTGAGTCAAAGTTTGTCCAAATTAAAGCCCAGTGTCTAATATGTGGCTGGAATTCAGGAACACAGAATAGCAAAGATCTAAGCTTTAGAAGAGAGCACAGATCAAAAAAAGAAAAGAAAAAGAATTAAAACAACAGTGGATTGTAATTCCTATATGTAGTCTAAGTTAATTTTAAGTACAAACTATGAGGTCTAAGAATGATAGTGCTGGATAGTGTGAGTTTTTATACAGGGTTTAACATTAAAATTCTTGGTTCACTTACCATGTGCACTGATAACTATCCAAAACCCTCTTACTTTATATCCCATATCACTTTTGACTTTGACTTTGACACACTAAGCACTTGAAAGAAGAAACAAATAGATATTAGCTAAAGGGTGGTGAAGGGCTTTAAGAAGGAAAGTTGGGGCTCCTAGGGATCTACCCTAAAGATACAGCCAACAAATACATAGATAATATATGCATGCATTTACTCACTATAAAATTATCTGTATCAGCAAAAGATTGAAAACCATCCAAATGACCATCAAAAGGAGATTGGTTAAATAAACTATGGTACATTATCCAGTATAGTTTTATGCAACCTCAAAGAAATGAAGATCTCGAATGAATGAATATGGAATGATTTCCCAGATGTTTATTAAGGGAAAAAATCAAGAATATTGTAAATGTTATACTTAGTACATAACATGTACTTCCTTTTATGAGAGGAAAATGTGTGGTAAAGTGAAATATACTTCCTTTCATGAAATAAAGGGGGGCACATTTGTATTTTCGTTGTTTCAAAGAGAAATCAAGAAAATGTAAACCAAAATAAATAAAAATCACTTCCTCTGGGGGCGAAGGGGTGGAATATGGAGTGGGAAGTAGAGATGGGATCAAGGATTTTCCAAGTATAAATTTTATATTCTTTTGACCTTACATATTCAAAAGCTAAAGTTAAATCAAAAAGCAAAAAAAAGGCCTACAATGTAAATGGAACACAAAGAAAAACAAATGAACCTAAGTGGTTACCAAGTTAACAACATAACTATATTGTAAGATCTGTATTATTTCGAATAACTTTTGAAAACCACACTCTGCACATCTTCAATGGCTCTATGCTCTTTGTACAACTATAACCGAGGATAAAAATTCATGCAATAAAATATTAAACTTCATTTGGTAAATGTATTGTTAATAGCAATATTGTGACTATATTCATGAAACTATTTTATGTGTATTTTACTGGCTAAAGAAAATAAGTTATTCTATAAACCAAGATTTTCAGAATAAGAGTACAGAAATACCTACATATAAAGAAGCGAAGGGAAAAATACCTATATATTTTTCTCCATATAGAAAATCTACAAAGTTAGATTAGATTTGGAAATATCAACATAAACTCATTTTTAAAAAATATTCTTTCCTAGCTCCGTCCACTGAAAGGCCTAGAAACTCTGACAGTGACAATGAACATACCTACCTAGCACCCGAATCTTGGTTGGTTTTTATTTTACCTGCAGTAAAATGCACGTAACATTTACCATCCTAACTATTTTTATGTGCAAAGTTTAGTATTGTTAAGTCAGATCTTGGCTGGTAATACCATTCCCCATTAGAAGAAGTCAGGGCTCTAGAGAAATGGCTGACTTCAGGTATGGGGCGAGGAAAGAAGACGGGAAACAGACACCATGGCGTGCCAGAAAGCCAGGAAAGCACTCCCAGGCCATCCAGGTCAGATCAGAAGGACACTGGAGCCAACCTGGAGGCACTCCCGCAGTGTAAATTTGGGTAAACTTAAGCATCAAGAGCGACTGTAATTTATTGAAACATATTAAATAAATAAAATGCATGAGTCCACAGTGATCCTCAAAGAAGGAGAGAGAGGAGGGGGTAGGGTAGCCAGAGAGGAAAGGTCTTCTTTACAGAAGTCTGGATAATAATGAAGAAATGATTGAAGAAATATACTTAGAAAATTGCCATTCTGCAATCTCCAAGATAACTAATGAGCCAGGCAAGACTCACCAAAAGATGTTCAAACCATTCGGTGAGATGCTGTTGGGAGCAGATGTGCAGGCTGCCAAAGTATCACCCCTCAGATTGCAAGGGCAGAAGTGTGCCTCACAATTGCAAGATCGCTCGGTTACCACCTCTGACCAAGCGATCACGCGCAACATCACTTCTCAAGGACAACCTGCCACTCTGTGTCTCCTGATGTGGTGCAAAATGAGGAACAGAGCACCACCTGTACTTTAGTTTTGGAAAAATGCTTAACCCGAACCTAATCAAGCCTTGGTCCTAATTCTCATCCTAGAGCAAATGCAGGGGATAGAGGAACAGGTTAAAACACCATGAAAAGTTAGACACATCTAGAATGTATGTAAGATATTCTATAAAATGCCTACTTTTGCCCCATCCTGCATATCTATGCATGCACACACACAGAGAGAAAACAATGCCAAGTAGATAAACCGACTACTTCGACTGATCTCTCTGATCAATCCAAAACCACCTGAGAGGCAACTCAGGGACTAGGTGATAGGCCAGAACAGGAGTTGGTGTAGTCGAGCTGAAATGTAACCAGTTTTCTAGAATTGGGTCTGCCTTCTAACAGAAGCTTGGAGGAAGTCCCGTCATTTCTCAACTGCCCTTTTCATAAAATTGAAATTAGAACTGCCAGCCTCACGGAGGAACTCTGAGGCTGCACTAGTTAACATCTGTAAATACTGAGAGGATGAAAACCATTATGAAAATCAGATGTGCAAATATCAACACATGCCTGAGGTATGCAGAGAAACGAGATGGGTCTCCCACATGTCAGGGCATGGATGTTCAAAGGATTTAATGGAAGTGGTGGCTCCTGTGAGCTTCTCTTTGCAACTTGCCTTTCCAAGGGTATGACTAGAGAGTGAGACGTCAGCCAGTGGCACATTTACCCTCAGAGAGAGAGGCCACGTGATGTGGGGAAGAGGCCTGGATGCATATTCTTACTGTCACATTTTTGGCCTAGAGCCTTTGAACCAGTATCTGGAATAGAATAACCCATTTTCCCTGTGTTGGATTCAGAGTCGTTTCATTTTTCACAAGCCTTGGCTAGGCATTAACCAAAGCTGTATAGTTTAATTAAATGCATATCAGAAAATGGGGTTAAAACTAACCAGTTCATCTTTCTAGTTTCCCAAAGACCTGTGCTTTGCCTCAGCCCTACCCAGCCCTAGTGCATTATTACTACTATATAATAACTACAGAGCCAGACTAGTATAAAGGATTTCTATTTTTCAAGGCACCTTGATCATCATCATCTAAGTTGATTGTCCCAACAGGCAGAGCAGAAAATAAATGAATTTTGCAAGTGAGTAAACAGAGGCTCAGCCTCCCCTGGCCAAGGACACATAACTAGAACATTACAGAGCTGGGAACGGAGCTCAGTCCCTCAGTCTCTGTGACACCACAGCCCTGGGCCTCACAGTGTCTTCTTTCCAGCATCACACCTAGTCCTGATCTCTACCTACCCCCAAACCACTCTGTGCACCATCAAGTGTGCTACCAGCCCCCCTCATGACCCAGGCTGTCCTGTGAAGCTTCACAACTACTAGAGACTGGCCAGGACATGTACAGGCAGAAAAAAAAAAAAAAAGCGGGGGAGTCATCATCAGTGTGTGATGGAGATGACAAGACGCCATTGTCCCTTTTCTTCCAGGTCTCAGCCTCCTGTTGGAGGATGGGGATCAAAACCTTTTGCACGGAAGCACAGAATGTAGATCAAGCAGAAAGCTTGGAGACAATCTAATCTAGTGGTACCCAAACCTGGCTTCCCATTGGAATCTGCTGAAAATTTTCTAAAAAAATAAATCCCCCCTTTTCACAAAGATGGTGCCTAAAGCAAAGAAGGAAGCCCCTGCCCCTCCCAAAGCCAAAGCAAAGGCTTTGAAGGCAAGGAAAGCAGTGCTGAAAGATGGTCAGAGCCACAAACAAACAATAAATAAATAAAAGATCTGCATGTCACCCACCTTCCCAAATAAAAGGCAGCTCCAAAGGCAGCCCGGATATCTTAGGAAGAGTGCCCCCAGGAGAAACGAGCTTGACCACTGTGCCATCATCAAGTTCCCCCTGACTACCGGGTCAGCCACGAAGAAGATAAAAGACAACAATACATTTGTGTTCATTGTGGATGTCAAGGCCAACAAGCACCAGATCGACAAGCTGTGGAGAAGCTCTATGACATTAACGTGGCCAAGGTCAACACCCCGATCAAGCCTGATGGGGAGAAGAAGGCACATGTTCAACTGGCTCCTGACTTTGGTGCTTTGGATGTTGCCATCAAAATTGGGATCATCTAAACTAAGTCCAGCTGGCTAATCCTAAATATAAAAATTTTACACTGTAAAAAAATAAAAATAAAAATTTCTATGTATCACTTAGAGAGATTTTGGTTCAGTAGTACTTCAGGTGAGACTGCAAATCCATTTTTACCAAGCTTCATTGGGACCCAGCTGTAGAGGGTGCAATGAGCAGCAACTTGGAGCCACTGTTCAAGGACAGTGTCAAGGGACTCTCCAGGACAGGAGACTGATTCCTGGAGACAACAGAGACTTGCCCAAGGTCACACAGCTAGACAGTGATTAATAGCTTTCTAATCAAATTCACCAACGTTATAACACTGGGCCCTCTCCCAGCCCCATCAGGTCAGTGGAAAGCTACATGTCCTCCTCTTTCTGGGAGAGGAAGAAGGGCCTTTGTGCACTCTAAGCAACCTCTTTTTTTTTTAATATTTATTTATTTATGTTTAGACAGAGAGGAAGGAAGGGAGAAAGAGAGGGAGAGAAGCATCAATGTGTGGTTGCCTCTCGCACGCCCCCTACTGGGGACCGGGCCTGCAACCCAGGCATGTGCCCTGACTGGGAATCGAACCAGCGACCCTTTGGTTCACAGGCCGGTGCTCAATTCACTGAGCTACAACAGCCAGGGCTCTAAGCAACCTCTTCACGTTAGTTAGCCAGAGCTAACAAAGTGCCACACGCTGGGCAACTTCAACGAAGAACTGTATCCCCTCACAGTCCAGGAGGCTAGAAGATCAAGGTGTTGGCAGGGCCGGTTTCTGATGAGACCTCTCTCCTGGGCTTGTAAAAGGCCACTTCTTGCTGCATCCCACCATGGTCCTTTCTCTGTGTGTGGCTGTCCTACTCTCTTCTTATAAGAACACCCACCAGCCATATTGGATTAGGGCCCTCCCATAGGGCCTCCTTTTAACTTAATTACCACTTTAAAGACCCATTCTCCAAACAGGGTCCCATCAAAGGACCTAGGGATTAGGACTTCAACATAAGAATTTGGGACACAAGTCAGTCCAAAACACTCCCCATACTCCCAAGCACTGAGCTGCTACTTAATATAAACCAAAATCAAGGTAATTAGGAAATAAAAACTAAGCTCTCAAGTTTAATATTAATTCTTTTTCATGGTTTTAAGGCCCAAAATATCTTTTGTGTTTTTAAGACATTGAAGCTTCTAAGAAATACTATTTTAAAACCCAAGAGTTTAAAATCTGTATCCAAATTTATTATCAAAGAATGCTATAATTCACAAATAATTAATATTGCCCATCCTTATAAAAATTTGATGGGTTTTGATTTTTAAGAGAAAATCTCTAAAAATAGATGTAGGAAAGGAAATAAAACATCACATCTTGGAGCAGCTGAGTTGATGGAATAACAACCATCTTAATGTTTCAGTGAACAAAATAACTTTTGACCTTGCTTGTGTCTTGTGAAGGCAGAACTCTGGAAGTCAGAAGTTACTTGGCCTGGACACGATAACATGTTTATCAGCAAAATAAACTGAGAAATAATGTGTGAGTAAAGGCCTATCTGTTCTCATTGTCTCAAATTCCTAGGAAAACCATGAAATCGACAATCTGTATAGACTTTGCACCAAAAAAAGAGACACTTTTCCCTCTTTTGAGGACTGAAGACGACTGTGCCAATACAAACTTCTGCTTTTCATCTTCTGAGTAGTCCAGAGCAACAGCGCTATCTCTGACCCTGGGGCACGGTTTGAGAAGCCTTGGATCCTCTTCACAGAAAATTAATTAATGGTGCATTTTCAAACCTTTCCTAAGTGATCCTTTGCTGATGCTCCCAACCCTACTCCCACCCGGAGCCTGCTAATAAAGGCATTCTGCAAGATCGGGCTGGGCTGGGACGTTGTGAAGGTCCAGTGTGCACAGTTGGGTTCTAATTTCAGATTTACCACCTTCTCTGTGATCTGGGGTAAGTTCATTCAACTCTCCGGGCCTGAGTTGTCTCCTTTGTAAAACTACTGAGTGAGAGTCAGTGACCTCTTTAGTCTTTCCAATGACTTACTCTTATTTTTGAAAAAAAGATATGAAATCTCAAAAAAATGTGTTTAAGGCTTATCTTCCTGACAGAAGAACGAAGAGATGAAAAAGGAGGAAGGAGGAGAAAAGCATCAGGAAATGAATGGACTGTCCTCCATGCAAGCATTCAGTAGCTGGAGCACCCTACGAGGGGAGCATTCGGCAATGGGGTCCCTGCAAACACACATCAACCACAGAGGAGAGGAGCCTAAGCTGAACCCAGACTAGAACACAGCAGGCCTTCTGACTCAAAGCCCAGTGTTGTCACTATTGAGCTGTGTGACCTTTGCAAAGTCACAGAAGCACCTCTGGCCCCCAGTTTCTTCATCTACAAAAGGAGGGAGTTAGATTAGATGGTTTCTCTCTTCTCTGGGATTGCATTAGTGAGACAGCTGGTCTTGTTAATTGATAAGGAAGCAGTTCAAAGAGGATCCATCTGTTTTTAATTAAATTCCATTTGAGACATCTTTATAAATGCTCTGGGTCTAGGAGATAACGTATTAGGAGATACTGAGAACATACATATTGAAACCATATGGCAATATATAAAGGACAAACACAATTAAATAGAATTAAACCAGTGACGGGTGAGAACTGGGAAGCCTATGCTTTCAGAGATCTGGGGAGGGAATTAAACTTGATTGGGCATCAAAAAAGTAAGAGAGTATTTTCAGTGGAAATTGGATGTTAGCAGAAACATCGAATAGGACATTGATATTCTATGGCCTCTAACACAATAAAAAGAAAGTAAAGAAAATAAGAAAACAGAAGCCAGAGGTGAACTAGGGGAAGTGGCTGGGAATGCCATCCACAGGGATGTGGAGCGGGAGGGAGAGGCACAAAATCTGAAGCAAGTAACAACTTCTACCCACAATTCACATTTACCCATGAGTTTTGTTTTCTGATTTTGTGGGGAAGGGTTTTAATCAATAAACTGTATTATTTTAGAGCAGTTTTAGGTTCATAGAAAACCTGAATAGAAAATACAGAGCTCCTACCTGCCTTCTGTGCCCACACAAGCACATCATCCCCACCATAGACATCCCGTACCAGAACAGGGCATCTGTCACAAATGACGAACCTGCACTGACACGTCATTACCACCCAAAGTTTACAGGTTACATTAGGGTCCACTCCCAGTGTGTACATGGGATGGGCTTTTGAAAAATATATGACATGTATCCACCATTGTAGGATCATACAGAATTGTTTCACTGCCCTAAAAAATCCTCTGTGTTCTGCCTGTTCATCCCTCTCTCCCCATTCACCCCTGGCAACCACTGATCTTGTCACTGTTTCCATAGTTCAACCATTCCAGGATGTCACAGAATTGGAATCAGAGAGTATATGGACTTTTCCTAAAGGGTTTCTTCACTTAGTAATATGCATTTATATTTTCTCCAGGTCTTTTCATGGCTTGACAGCCCATTTCTTTTCAGCACCGAATAATATTCCATTGTCTGGATATAGCACAGTTTACTTATCCTTGGCCTGCTGAAGGACATCTTAGTTGCTTCCAAATTTTGGCAATTATGAATAAAGCTGCTATAAATATCCATGTGCAGATTTTTGTACAAACATAAGTTTTCAGTTAACTTGGGTGAATATCAAGGAGTGTGATTGCTGGATCACATGGTAAGAGTATGTTTAGTTTTGTAGGAAACTTCTAAACTGTCCTCAGAGTGGCCATACCATTTTGCACTCCCACCAGCAGTGAAGGAGAATCCTGTTGCCCCACATCCTTGTCAGCATTTGGTGGTGTCAGTGTTTTGGATTTTGGCCATTCTAATAGGGATACAGCGGTATCTCATTGTTTTAATTCACCATTCCCTAATGATATATGGTGTCAAACATCTTTTCATATGCTCACTTGCCATCTGTATGTCTTCTTTAGAGAGGTCTTCAGATCTTTTGCCTGTTTTTAAATCAAGTTGTTCGTTTTCTTACTGTTGAATTTTAAGAATTTTTTGTATATTTTGGATAACAGTCGTCTTTTGCAAATATTTTCTCCCAGTCTGTAGCTTGTCTTCTCATTCTCTTGATCATATTTTTAAAATAGTCAACATCTGGTTAAAATGAGCAAGGTCAACTTTGAAGGGGAAAATAAATCACAAAGCGTACCCCCTGAAGGGAGCAAAATGGAAGGGTGGCCAGTTGGGGGAGAAGCGGAGAGCAGTGCGTAGTACTGCCCTGTCTCAGTATAAATGTTCTAGTATATTCACCCCAGGTGTGGGTGAAAGTACTAACAAAGCTTTCTCACACCATGTAGGGAAACATTTCAGAGCGCATACAGAAGTTTCAGAGGGATGGCTGGTAATGGCTAGCACCTTTGCCTTATTTTTCCTTTCTTCTTCTCATTCTTTTCATAACTCATGTAAAACATTTCACAGGAGGAAAGGAGGAGCTCTTATTGCACAAAACTTAAATGTTGCTTCTTCCAGGAAGCTTTATCGAGCCTTTCAAGTATTGGATGCCCTGCTTTTGTGCACTCAGTACCGTGCTGATCAGAGACTTCTCATACTTCATTCTGATGGTCCGGACACTTGTCGGAGCCCTCAATAGCACACAGGTTCCACAAGGCGGAAGTCACCTGCCTTAGTTCCAGCTACATTCCCAAATCTAGTACAATGCCTGAAACATTATCAGCTCTCAACAAATACTTGTTGCATGAATAGATAAAGTAAGTCCTAGAAGATGAGACAAAGACTCCTGGTATTAGTTTGCTAGGGCAGCCATAATAAAGTACCACAAACTGGGAGGCTTACACAACAGAAATTGATTGTCCCAAAGTTCTGGAAGCCCTAAGTCTAAGATGAAATTGTCAGCAGGGCCACGCTCCCGCTAAAGATGCTAGAGAAGAATTTGTTCTGGGATGCTCCCCTAGCTTCTGGTACTTTCATGGCTCATGGCAGCATAACTCCAAACTTCACTAGGCATTCGCCGAGTGCATCTGTCTGGTTCCTGGGTCTAATACTCCTTTTATAAGGATATCAAGTCAAATTGGATTAGAGCGACTCTAATGATCTCATTTTAACTTGATTACTTTTTAAAGACCCTATTTCCAAATAAGGTCACATTCTGAGGCACTAGGGGCTAGGACTCCAAAATATCTTTTGGGGGGGAAGGATGCAATTCAACCCAAAACACTCATCTAGAGACTTTGACCTGTAGGCAGATAGGCCCTTTACACAAGAGTGCGACACAAGCAGATTTGCATTTTGGAGAGAACATTCTGGGAGAGGTGTGAAAGGTGAAATAGAAGCATTCAAGACTAAGGAAGAAGCTGAGGTAGGTCCCAGGGAGAAAGGTAGTGAGCCCCAAACAAAAGCATTGGCACTGGGAATGGAGAGAGAATAGTCTCAGAGAGATTTTGGACATAGGCAGGCAAAGACCCAACCACTAGCCCTGGCCGGGTAGCTCAGTTGGCTAAAGCATCATCCTGATACACCAAGGTTCTGAGTTCAATCCCCAATCAGGGCACATGCAAGAACTGACCAAGGAATACATAAATAAGTGTAACAACAAACCGCTCCCTCCCTCCCCTGTCCTCCCCTCTTCCTCTCCAAAATCAATAAATAATTTTTTTAAAGACATAAGGACTAACTGATGATAACTAATTGGAGAGGGGAATTCTGGTTACCAATTTAGAGGATTGCAGAAATGGGAGCAGGTAAAAGAAGAAAAACATTAGTCCAATATTCAGCTTGCAGTGTTCGAGGCATCTTTCACTCCAGTATCTGTCTCACTGCATCTGAACCCAGTCAACAAAACCCAGGGTGAGTTACAAGGCCCTCATGCAGGATCATCTAATGACAAAGGGATAAATACACATGGAGTGCTACTTAACAGAGACCCTAGGATTTCTTAGAATTTTTTAGCTTTTTATTTTGAAATAATTATATAAAAAGTTGTTTTTAAAAAGTCATATATCTTTCACCTAGCGTTCTCAAAGGCTACCATTTTACAGAACTATAGTATAATTTTCACTCATACTATCAATACTATTGATACGATTAATAACTATATTAATTGGTTGTATATTAATATTGACACATAATAATCCACAGGCAATCTAGTGCTTTAGGTTTTTTTAAGGCAATCATTATTTAAAGAAATCCAGAACAATGTCCGGCACACAGTAGCCACTCAATGAAGACGTGTGAAAGAATAAAGAAGTCACTGTGTCACAAGTAAGGTTAGAAGGGGAAGCACACTGACACCCAGTGTGTTGCCAGAAGCTGACTCAGTAAACTTACCTGAGTTGTCTTGTTTCCCCTGCATTCAACCTGTGAGGCCAGCAATTTAATTGTCACTGATTTCATAGGAGGAAATTAAGGGTATAGAGTTTTTGTCTATTGAAACATGCTGGATGGATTAGAAAGAAAAACATCTTGAGAGAGATACAGCTTAGAGACAGACTACGGGAAGTACTCTCCTCATCCTCAGAATCCAGAAGTGTTGAGTGAAGGGCCCCTTTTCCTCAGACACACGTCTCACCTGGCAGGAGGTACGACATGCTAGGGAACACCTGGTTTTAACCCCGCAAACCTGGTCAACTTCTTCAGTTCCATTAAACTCTGAAGCGGTAGTTCTGACCGTTTACTCTTTTGTTCTTTTTAAAGAAATCCTATCAATTACAGCTCTACTATGCCAATAAAAGTAGGAAAAATCTGTCTTAACGACTCCCACCCACTACTTGCCCTTCCCTGGTCCCCCCACGCCCACTCTACATATTAGAGATCATCACAGCAAAGCTGTCCCCACGTCAGACCTCCCCCTTCTTCTCCTGCCTAGTCCAGGCTCACCTGGCCTCTGTCCTGTACTTCGAGGCCCCGCCTGGTGACAGACTAATCTGACAGCTACTCAGGGACAGTGGAGGAATGTAACTTCTCTGCAGATTCAACACAGTATAGGGCTAACGTCTCGTCCTGGACTAGCTCTTTGCAAACATTGAATGTGTGATGACATCACAGACAAACATCCACTTCTACCTATTCCTGCCCTTTCCTAAGAACTCGAGGAAGCCTGGGGACCCTAAGAAAACCCTCTGGGAGCCATCTGGGGTTGTTCGGTGCCCCAACTGTTTCCTTCCATACTTCTCCATAGAAAGAAAACTCATTCACACCCTGTTGTGACCTCCGAGGCCCTCTAGGCTTCTAGGAACAAGAGAAATTCAGTCTGGGCTAACCCTTCATGAAGATACATACGCCTCAGAGAAGAAAGTTGCATTTCATCCATCGTGGCTTCCTAGTTAAGAGGTTTGAGATCAAAGAAACAAATCTAATGGCGGAAATGTATTTTTGGTAGGAGGGCCTTGGGCTATTTCTTCAGTTACAAAGTGATTTCTTTTTAACCTCCATTACTCAATAACCCTGCCTTAAATGATGGTGTAGAAACCCTACTGGTTAAATGGAGGGGAATCACTAAATTAGACTTGGCACAAACGAGACTGACTTTCAAGGGTAAGATGGAATTTAATAGGGACATTACACAAGTCTTAAATTAAAAAACATACCACAAACAATATGGAGATCCCATGGTTCAGCATCTCCCAGCAGGAAATGTATGAGGGGTTCAGAGGGTGGGCTGAGCATGCAGTGCTTTATATAAAGCAGGGTTCAATAACATGTGTGGGTGACGGTCTAGAATTCTAAAACTACTCAGCAGAGTTCTGAGTCTGTGACCACTAATGTAGCCTTCTCAAAAAACATCCTTCCATCCTTCTTTTTCAGGGGCTTCTTCTTCACTCCATTCCTCTTGATTCCTTCCTAGCCTTGAGTTGTCCAAGTCCTTCCCTCTCTATAAATAAGTCTCCATGGCCAAGTGTACAGAGTACCACATTTTGATAATGCACGCCTGTGTATGATGTGCACCCACGTTTCTGTGTGCATTATACACGGGATTATTATACCCATCGCTACGTCCAGGTATATGATCATTATACCCACGGATAATGTGCATTCTTATTTTTACCTCAAAAATCTTGGCCAAAAAGTGTGCATTATACACAGCAAAATACAGGTAATTTTACTCCCCAGAAAGCAAAGATCTAAGTATGCATCACTTCTTCAACGCTGCTAGTTCTCAGAGGAAAAACATTCTTAAATTGTGATACAGACAGCCTTGCTTTATTCCCATTTTGCCAATGCCCTCAATGCATAATACTATGAAGATAGTGCAGTGATTAATCCTATGTGTTTGACGGACATTTGTCTTTTATAAGAAAACCAGGCATGGCCTGCAGTGAACTTGAAAGGACTCTCTGGGACCATTATGAAGTCTTCATCCATAGAAGTCACAAAGATAGTTTTAAAAGTGCCCATTCTAAGAAGGACGCTTGAAACAAATACTTGTCGAGCCCTTCCAACTCTAGAAATAGACATATAATTTTAAGGAACATTACCTTTCTTTCTCATTTTTACTTTGGTCGGAACTTACATTGAATCAGCTTCCACAGAGATACAGAAGCTTAGTCATTCATCCCAGATATGGACGATGGTTTCCCACCAGACACCCTCCTATTCTTCCCCACCATGACTAGTTACAAAGTGTGTGAGCCTCAGTGCAAGTTGAAAATGTGGACCCCGTGTTCAAAAATTAAGCATGACAGCAACAGGACATAAAGCCAAGCATGGGGTCCGTGTAAGTGCAGAGCCCCGTGGGAATGCACAGGCCACAGGCCGCAAAGCCAGCCTTGCTTCCAGCTTTCTGATTCTGCACTGCGCTGGTGAAGAGAGAGAATCTGAGATCTCCAAACCCTCTGCTACCACCAGCCACTTCAGAGAGAAAAGGTCTGCAATATTAGCCCAAACAATAAAGGCAAAGGATCCCTATTAATGCCATTGTTCAATCCACTCTTCTCCCCCACAGTGAAAGAAACAAAAATGCTGGCAAGAGCAGCTCTTTCATGAGGAAAGTGTTTGGTACAACTGTTAGGCATCTGTTCAGCCTGTTTCCAAAAACTGGGACACATGTTGCTTTGGATAGCGGGCTTTAAGTGGGAAGGAACAGATGCTGTCAACTCAGGTATGTTAATAATTTCATCTCAAAATGCAATAAAGACACACAAGCTTCTGAAACAGTTCACTTGAAATTGCCAGCAAGTGCATGAAAACGAAGAGACAATGATTCTTGGAGTTCTGTCCATGGTGCGAGTACACCCAAGAAACAGAAACGAGAACTAAGAGAATGGATCTCATCCACCCATCTACTTCTGCTTTAGAAGCAGACAGCAACAAAAAGGCAATGTCAGATGAAATGGGGGCTTGGTGAGCAACATAAGCTAGGCCAGGAAGAATGGTTTAAAATGTCTTCAGTACAAGTACATCTTTCAATTCAGTTCAAATCTTTATGAAGGACCTGGAGGAAGTAATTGAACACACATAGAACAAACTCAGGCGAGACAGCAGCTGAAGAGAAAAAATAAATTGAAACCTGTTTGGAAGCCAGGCAAAAGGGACTTCTCTGGGTCAAAAGCTGAACATGATTCAGTGATTCAGAACAGGACCCTGTATTGAAACACTCACTTTGTTCCGATTGGGAAAAAAAAAAGAATTTAAAAGGAAAGGACTAAAGTCCAGTCTCTGATAATATTCATCACAGAATAATGCTCTTAATGGAGCTCTGTATCTGGTTCTAAACACTCGAAGGTTTCAAGGGCTATACAAAAAGACTGAAGCTTTGAGGGGGGGCGGGGGGAATCCTACCATACAAGACAAAACGAACTGGTTCATTTACCTTGGAGAAGAAATAATAAAAGGTAAAAGGATGTAAGGTTTTTATCACTATCTCTCTTTTCTATTAGAGATCTTTTACTCCTCAATTCCCAGTCAGGGCACATGCCTGGGTTGCAGGCCAGGTCCCCAGTGAGGGCCATGTGAGAGGCAACCATACATTGCTGTTTCTCTCCCTCTCTGTCTCCCTCCCTTCCCCTCTCTCTAAAAATAAATAAAATTAAAAAAAAAAAAAGATCTTTTATTCCAACCCTCACTAAAGCAGATGCCAAACTCTGGTCACTCCAGGTATATTCGTCAGAGTTCTCCAGAGAAACAAAGCATATACAAGGTCTGTCCAGAAAAAGTCCAGTCATTGTTAATATATCGAGAATGGTTTGGCAACATCAATGTAACCTGGCAGCCAAGCAGAGTGGACTGGAATGTGCACGTGTGAACAAGGACAGCTTAACTGTACTAGTCAGTGGGGTGGTAGACTCTGTTGAGTGAGCATGTATACTGTGTGTCCATCACATTCAAAATGAGCGAGTAAAGCAATGAATCTGCATCAAATTTGGCATTTAAGCTTGAACATTCCTCCATGGAAATTATTCGGATGATTCAGAAGGCCGCAGCTATGGGCAACTGGTGACTGGCAGCTTCATCATGCCAACATGCCCGCTCATGCATCAGGTCTTGTGCAGAGTTTTTTGGCAAAACATCAAATCACCCAGGTGACTCAGCCCCAGTACAGCCCAGATTTGACTCCTGGTGACTTCTGGCTTTTCCCAAAACTAAAATCACCTTCGAAAGGGAAGATATTTCAGACCGTCGATGAGATTCAGAAAAATAAGACGGGGCAGCTGATGGCGACTGGGAGAACTGTGTGAGGTCCCAAAGTGCCTACTTTGAAGGGGACTGAGGCATCATTGTCCTGTGTACAATGTTTCTTGTATCTTGTATCTTCTTCAATAAATGTCTCTATTTTTCATATTACATGGCTAGATACCTTCTGAAAAAACATATATATACACATGTCCATATATATTCATATGTGTGTATGAATATATATGAATGTGTTTATATTCATATGTATCTTCACATATGTATATATAGAGATATATACTATATATACACAGAGGTAGTTAAGCTTCCATATACAGTTGTGAGTAGGCAAAACAGTTTATTCTTGTATTATTATTTATTAAATTATCACATTATTTTCCATATGAATATATATACACACAAAGAGATTTATTATGAGGTGTGGACTCATGCAATTATGGAGGCTGAGAAGGCCTAGGATCTGCTGGCTGCAAACTAGCAACCCAGGAAAGCTGGGGTATAGTTTGAAAGCCTGATAGCCAGAGAGCTGATAATGTAGATTCCATCCTGAGTGTGAAGCCTGAGAACCAGGAGTGCTGAATAGATCAAGATCAATGTCCCAGCTCAACCGTCAGGCAGAGTGAATTCCACCTTCCAGGTTTTTGTTCTATCCAGGCCCTCAATGACTTGGATGTTGCCCACCCACACTGAAGAGGGCAATCTGCTGTCCTCAGCCTACCAACTCAAATGTTAATCTCTCCAGAAACACCCTCAGGGACATAACCAGAAATAATGTTTGACCAGCTATCTGAGCACCCCTTGGCCCAGTCAAGGTATCACAAAATTAATCGTCATACCAGGTATACTCATCATTCCCTGGACACAGGGCCTGGAATGTTCAATTATCTCTCCATCTGTTAAAATCCCTCTTCTCACCTTTTTTCCTCCTGGAAAAAAAGTTGGTTGGAGCGTCATTCTGTGCACCAAAGCACTGAGGGTTCAATTCCTGGTCATGGCACATACCTAGGTTGCAGTTCGATCCCAGGATGGGGTGCAAACAGGAGGCAACTGATCGATGTTTCTCTGTCACATCAATGTTCCCCCTCCCCTCTCTCTCTCTCTCTCTCCATTCCTCTCTTTCTAAAATCAATAAACATATCCTTCAGCAAGGATTAAAAACAAGAAAATTAAAATCCCGCTTCTCCTTCAAGCTTACCTACCTGCTATAATCTCTCTCCTACCCTCTTGACTCCCACAAGCGCGTGAGGCTTGATAAGACTTACCCTGTGCTTTATTCATCCCTTCACCCCCACCTCTTATGAGTATGTGCTCAATAAACGCTTATTGAATTTATTTTAAAAGTAATTCTTGAGGAGTTATCATGGACAGAGTAATATAATTGATAATATGTGGGGCTCAAAGACGCCCGAAACAAAGGGCTCTGCTTTCAAAAAGGAGGAAGGAGTGACTTTTAAGACTATAGATCGGTTGCTTCACTTAAGTCCCTTAAAATATAAAAGTATTTTTGAAAACATATAAAAGAGCCCTGGCTGGTGTAGCTCAGTGGATTGAGCTCGGGCTGGGAACCAGAGGGTCCCGGTTCGATTCCCCGTCAGGGCACATGCCTGGGTTGCGGGCCAGGTCCCCGTGAGGGCCATGTGAGAGGCAACCATACATTGCTGTTTCTCTCCCTCTCTGTCTCCCTCCCTTTCCCTCTCTCTAAAAATAAATAAAAATAAAAATCTTAAAAAAAAAAAGAAAACATATAAAAGAATAAGATGATATTTTGGAGCTAGCATAGGTTCAGAGATGTGTGTGATTCATACTGTCATTGACTGGGGTTATTAAATTAATAGATAGAGCAGGGATTATATGAGATAATATGTATAAACTACTTAGCCTGGCTCTTGACACTAATAGCTCAATGATAGCTATTGGTATTATTATGCTGATTTTAGCCAAGCAGGGCCAGGACCTCAACTTAAGGAGTCCAGAGTCCATTCTCACGATCACAACATCCTGCCTCTCCATCACTTCCACAAAGTCACAGAGAGATTGCTTCTAAGATTGGCCAAGGGCACCAAGCCAGGAAGGATGACTAATTACCACAAATGACAGAATCAAGATTCAGAATACTCTCAACAGGCATGACCCAAAATCTGTTGCTCTGTAAGATAAAACTTCATAGGGAAAAAATACATACGAAGTCTTGCATCTGAATTTTTTAAAAACACACAAATTAAAAATAGGCAGGCTTCACCTAAAAGCAGCTAATGTAATAAATTAAGAGGGATTTTAAAGAAACGAAACTGAGTAAGAATGAACCATAGAAGGCACCTAAATGAAGATCTGGTGTCCAAGCCGCAGGAAGCACCAGTGCTGCCGCGCACGGTGTGATTAGAAGGATGCCGATAAGCTGAAGTATAGCAATGTCGTGTTTAGTGTTACGGGAAGGGGCGAGGCAAGTCTGTGAGCTCTTAAAACACCTCCAAAATTGTCAAAATGACATTGAAGAGATACTTTAGAGAGAAGATGGGGATTAGTGATTGGAAGTGTTACAATTTTATTGGATGGAAGAAGAAATACTTTTGGTCTTTTTCCCATTGCCCCTCCCAGCCTGCTCTCTGGGCTTGTTCTTTCTCATCCCTCAATGAAATCTCCAGCAACTCCCACAGTTTTCTGGGCCTTTTAATCACCAGTTTCATGTCGGTAATTAAAATATGCCTCCAGTGTAACATCAAAACCCCAAACTCATTTAAACTTAAGGCTTCTCTCTTCCCCAAGCATGGCAGCCAATAAAGGGAAAGTATAGGGGGAAATATGAGGTTAGCTTAGTCTCTCTTCCTCATTCCAGCTCCTTCTCCAAATCGTCGTCACCATGTTTGATTCTTTCAGGGTCAGACCTAGAGGGAGAGGATATTAGAAGAAAATAGCAAAGAGGCAGGTATGGTTGTATGAGGTGGTACGTCCTCTTGGGCGTAGAAAGACAACTGGCTGCTTCCTCCAGGGCTCCCTTGACTGAGCCAGTGTCTCTCCTTCATTCACAGCTTAGAAGCTTTCCCCTGGCCACCCGCTAGTCTATTGGGATCCCTTTGCCTGTCCAGGAAATCCTCCTTCACAGGCTTCCTTTTAAGAAGACCCGACTAGCTCCCTTCTGCGTGATCACCGGATCCCTGGGAAACACGTACCTGCGCTGCAACAGCAGAGAAAGCACAGCTCCCTTCCAAAGCAGCCTCATCGCTAGGTTACAAGGAGCAGCAGCTACAGGCACAGCCTCCAGTTTTGACACATTTCAATATGAGTGCCACAAACTCCAGGGGACACGCTGGAAGCTCTCAGAATAGTCTTCTTGAATCTCTTCTCATTTGCTTTGAAGGTGAATGCCACAACACTCCAACAATCCTTTAAAGAAATGTGGTTCTCAAGGCTGGCAGAGAGACGGGTGGTGGGCTAAGTGCATCTGGAAGGCTTTACAAGGAGGAGTCAGTGTGTCCTCACAGGTAGTCAAGCACCCAGCTTCAGTTATTGCAGAATTCTGAGAAAGGAGTTTCATTCTGACATACCATTACAAAAGTTACAGGGAAGCAGATTTACAGCCAGCAAAAGGTTATCTTTCTAACAAATAAAAGGGCTCTGAGGGTCATAAAGTTGTAGTCTATTAGTCTCTAAAATTAGTGTTCGAGCAGAGGTTTTAGAAGAAATTTTTGCACTGAGTGGGAGGTGGGCAGGTAACATCTAACATCTTTCTTACTCTAGAATTCTATTATTTGTATAACAGTGCTCATCCTATACCTAAGAAATGCATATATTTTAAAAGAAAGTAATCCCAAGGGGTCGTGAAGGAGCATGCATAATCATGTAGCACACGTGGCATTCAGAAGTGCTCAGGGGACTTCAAAAGAAGGAAAGCTCTTGATAAGGTAGAGTTTAGTTACAGAAGTTTCCCTGCTTGTAGTACGTATCCCATACTTTTATAGAAATTTGGTTTTGGTGTTCTTCATTGCAAAGCTATCCTTCAGCAGTAAACACATAAAGATTTTTCCAAACAAATAAAAGCTAAGGAAGTTCATCACTTCTAGATCTGCCTTACAAGAAATGCTGAAAAGAGCTCTTCAAGCCAAAATAAAAGGATGTTAATTAGTAACCTGAAATCATATTAAAGTATAAAAACTACTGGTAATGGGAAACATATAATCAAATTCATAATACTCTAATACTGTAATATGGCATTGACTTAAGTATAAAGATTAATGGGCTAGAGTATTAAAAATAACTATGGGTATGATAATTTGTCATGGTTACATAAAATAGAAAGATGAAAATTATGACATCAAAAATAAATGGGGACTTCTGGTCAAGATGGCAGTGTAGGTAAACACCATACTGTTCCTACAACCACATCAAAATTACAACTAACCACAGAACAACCATCACTCAGCACCACCCAAAATGAAGCTGTATGGAAGTCCTACAATTATGGATTTAAAGAAGCAGCAACATCAAACTGGTAGGAGGGGCAGAGACAAGGAGCAAGCTGATCCCATACCCATGTGTTGCAGATAAAAATTGAGGGGGATATCTTGGCTTCAGAGGAACCCATAGAGGAGCCAGGTTTGAACCTCACACAAGGCCCCCCAGCACAGGATTCCAGTGCCAGAAAGACAAGTCCCCATAACTCCTGGCTGTAAAAAACAGCAGAGATTGAGGCTGAAGATGGAAACTTCTGGAGTCCCACTCAGTTCCTCTTAAAGGGCCTGCACAAAGACTTATTCGCACTCAGTCCCTCTGAGCTCCAGCACAGGGGCAGCAGCTTGAAAGGCACCACAGACATATAGGAAGGAAATGAATTGTTTGGTATCAGGTTGAGAGTTGGAAGGGCAGCTTTCTCACAGACAGAAGTGCTGGCAGAGGCCATTGTTCCTTTGCTGAGCCCTCCTCCCATAGAGCCAGCAGGTGGGTGCCATATCCCAGACTCCATAAACCTGTCTCACACTGGTTGTCCATGCCTGGATTCCCTGAGGCCCTGCCTCACCCAACTTTCAGGCCCACCCAAGCTGTTTCCAGTGCTTCTTCCATACATATGGCTTATCTTGGCTCATGCTTCAGATTTTCCTGAATTCTCTCAAAAAAGCAGCATCTGGCCTCAGTCCCATACCCAGCCTCAGCACTAGCAACAGCTGACCTTGGTTTGCAGCTAGGCCTCCCCATGGCACCTCCAGACCCAATGGAAGTAACAGACATCTGCAGATCACTTTGTAGCTTATGCCTGGTGGTCCTGGGCAGAATGCAAGTGGTGGTTGACCTTGGCCTGCTCCTCCTGGGAGGCCCCAGAGGCAGAGCACTCAGTGTACAACTTCAGTCCACAGTCGAAGCACCACCACCCAACCATCTCCAAAAGCAACACATTCAAGGGGTGGGCTCAGAAGGCATCAGAGCCTGCTGAAGGAAGTCCTGCTCTGTGGAAGGGGCCCCTGCACATCTGACCCTCCACAGTGGTCAGAAGTTGATGGTCAGCGGTCACAGCCAGTCCTTGCAATTGAATGGCCTAGGTAAATCCCTCCCATTGATCTGCCAACAATAATCAAGGCTCAACTACAAGAGGAGGGCGTACACAGGCCACATGGTGGGCACAAGTCGAGTACCCAGCTTAGGTGATTGGGGAGGCTGTGTCCTTCAGGACATCTACTGCATTAGGCCACTATGCCAAGCCTGGGAGACATAGAAGCTCTGCCTAATACATGGAAACAAACACAGGGAGGCTGCCTAAATGAGGAGACAAAGAATCATGGCTGAAGTGAAAAAATATAACAAAACTCCAGAAAAAGACCTAAACAAAATGTAGACAAGTAATCTACTAGATGTAGAGTTCAAAACATTGGTTATAAGGATGCTCAATGAACCTAGCAAGAATTTCAATAGCATAAAAAAGAACCAGTCGGAAATGAAGGATACACTACTTGAAATGAGGAATAATTTATAAGGAATCAACAGTAGAGTGAATGAAGCAGAGAATCAAATCAATGATTTGGCATATAAGGAAGAAAAAAAAATAAACAAACCACACAGTCGAAAGAACAAAAAGAAAACAGAATCCAAAAAAAAAAAAAAATGAGGATAAAGTAAGGAGCCTCTGGGACAACTTCAAGTGTACCAACATTCATATCATGGGGGTGCCAGAAGAAGAGAGAAATGGAAAACCTATTTGAAAAAATAATGACAGAAAACTTACTTAACTTGGTGAAGGAAATAGACATACAAGTTCAAAAAGTGCAGAGTCCCAAACAAGATGAACTCAAAGAGGCCCACACCAAGACACATCATAATTAAAATGCCAAAGGTTATAATACTATATGCTTCCCTTCTCATACTCCATTCCACCTTCTTCATTCCCTTTGTTATTCATGATGTAAATTTTACTTTCTCTCTTCACATTGCTCTGACTCCCAACTCTTATTAGCGCTCCTCCCTCTACCCTCTCAAAATCATTTTTCTTTGAGTAGGTCATCTCATATTTGCTCTCTGTTCTTATGCTAGTCTTAATCTCTTTACACCCTTATTAATACTGGTTCATTTACTGTTGATAGTGGGATTGCTGGGGGGAGTTATTTTTTGCAGGTGTGGGTTTGTTCCCTGGGCTTTGTGGTTTTGTTCTGGCAGCACCTACACAACAGCACACAAGATGTGGTGGGTGGAGTGACCCTCAGTCAGCTGGCTGTAGAGAAGGACACACCCAAGAGTGACCCAACAAAAATCAAAACCCAATTACATCCAGAGAGCCAACATAAACAGCATAAAGGGCATCTCAAGAGCATCAAGTTCAGGAGAGGAAAAATGGAGACAACTGTACTTGAATAACAATAAAAAAATTTTTGATGCATATATTTTGTAGGAAAACAGCTCTTGGGAGATCTTAATAAGGAAGCATCAACTTCACAGACAAGCACTAGTAGACATTTAATGCAAAACAAGATCAGAAGATGGAACAGAGTAGAAAATCCAGAAACAGCCACACACACACATAAACAACTGTTCGACACAGGCAAAAAGGCAATACAGTGGAGAAAGGGCTGTCTTTTCACTAAATGCTGCTGGCACAATCTGATAACCATACGGGGGGAAATGAACTTCAATCCATACCTGTTGTAGGCAGTCTAACACCATCCCCAAGGTGGTCACACCTTCATCCCCAAAACCCACGAATATGTTAAGAGAGTGAAAAGACAAGCCACAGACCAGGAAAAAATGTTTGCAAATCATATATCTAATATAGGACTTTTCTCTAGAATATAAAAAGAACTTTGAAAACTCAGTTATAGGAAAACAAACACAAACAAAATATTGGCAAAAGGTTCGGACACTTCGCCAAAGATCTACGATGACAAATAAGTACATAAAAAGATGTTCAAAACCATTAGTCATAGAAAAATGAAAGGTAAAACCACAAGGAGATATAACACAAGTGTTGGCAAAGATGTGAAGCAACTGGAACTCTCATACACTGCTCATGGGAATGTAAAATAGCACAACCACTATGGAAAAGTTTGGCAATTTCCCAAAAAGATAAACATACTTACCCTACGACCCAGCCATTCTACTCCTAGATATTTACCCAAAGAAATAAAAACACGGCCATACAAAGACTTGTAGATGAATACTCAATAGCAGCTTTATTTGTAATAGCTGTAATAGCAGCTTTATTTGTAATAACAAGCAACTCAAATGTCCATTAACAGGTGAATGAATAAGCAAACCGTGGGATACTGATATAATGAAATACTATCCAGAAGCAAAAACGAATGCATTGTTGATAACAACAGATGAATCTCAATATAGTCTACGTGAAAGAAGCCGGACCAAAAAAGGGCATTTCATACGATTTTTTTTTAATAAAATTCAGGGAACTGTAAACTAATGTATAGTGACAGAAAGCAAATCAGTGCCTAGGGACGGGGGCTGCGGAGGGGCAAGAAGCATGAGGAGCATGAAGGAACGTTTGAAAGTGATAAATGTTCAGTCTTGATTGGGATGGTTTCATGGTTGTATATATGTCAGGACTTACATTTTTTTCCACTTTAGATATGTTGTTTATTGTATGCAGTTTATACCTCCATAAAGTTGTTTTTAAAATACAATAAATATTTTTAAACAACATAAAAGGCAGAGTCAGACAGAGGTGCTAACCAGTTATATTAGCCAGACACCACCAAATAAGGGTAAGGTAAGGGTTCTTTGGCTGCCTTGCAAAGGTACCCTGCGTTAAGTGAGGGCGCCAGCCACGGAGGGGCCAGAACTGCTGGCCTTCTCAGGTCGGCTGAGGGGGTGTAGGCTGGGGTACGGAATTAAAATCTTTGGGGTAGGAGGAAAGACGGCTCCTCGGAGAAGAGTTGGAGGACAGATGTTTGACAGTGAAGCCCTGACAGTTTCTTCGTCCTCCTTTACTTCCGCCCTGTTGTTAAAATAGACCCCCAGGAGCCGACTTTCTATTTCTAAATTCGTGTGAGCAGTTTGTTTTGTACCGCGTGGTGTCCCACATGTAAACTGCGACACTCAACCAATAGAGAAATGAACCCCTTCCAATGAGTGCTCAGAAACTACCTCGCCACGATCAGGGAGGAAATGACGCAACAGGGAAACCCCGAGTCTCAAACCCCTGCTAAGTACAGCCTGCGCCAGAGTCCACACTTCATCCCCCACCCCCCCCCCGGCCTGCCACGCCACGCCACGCCACGCCCTCAGCCTCGCCACGCCCTCAGCCCCGCCGGGCCTTTTCCTTCCGGTTAGGCTCCCCGGGGCGGGGCGAGTAGCGCCGTCGGTCCGGGCCCCGCCCACGATGCCCGTCACCACCGCCCGCGGCGCGCAGCCGCGGCAGAGTCGCTTTACGGCCAGAGAAGAGGGTGGGTCCTAGCCTTGAGATAGAAGGCCGAGTTGAGGGGCGGGGAAAGAGGCCTTTTGGGGCAGGTCGTAAGTGACGGCGCAGGTGGCGCGACAGCAGCTGGAGGGAGGAGGAGGCGGGTTCGTGTTTCCCGGGCCGAACCGGGTGGTGGGGGGTGCGGGGCCTGACCCCGGGCCGTAGTTAAAGCCCCGCGGTGACAGCATGGGTGAAGGGGAGTGGGGTGGGGGAAGCCTTGGGCTGCCTTGGGTGGCGGGTGGGTCTGAGGGGCTGGCGGACTGGAGTCTTGAGTCCAGGCCGGGGATCTGACAGTGGTTGGTGTCCCTCGAACCCGCAGCGGGGCCGGTCCTGTCCTCGCCATGAGGCCGCAGCAGGCGCCGGTGTTCGGGAAGGTATTCATTCAGCGAGACTACAGCAGTGGCACACGCTGCCAGTTCCAGACCAAGTTCCCCGCGGAGCTCGAGAACCGGGTACGCATCCTGGCACCTCGCACCTGCGCTGGGGCCAGAGAGGGAGACCACCCGTGGAAGGGAGGGGATACGGACTGAATCCCGGGCCGCGGAGTGTCTCGCGGCTCTGGATAGGGGCAGTCAAGGAAGGGGCGTTGGCCGCAGGTGTACGAAGAGGGCCGCTAAGCAAGACCTGGTTGTTTGGAGGAGGAATAAGGCCAAGCCTCCGGGTGTGATGACTTTATAGAACTCTGTGCTGCCCAGTGCCTGGGGTCTGCACCCAGTCGTCTTCCCCTGCTGTCACCCACCCCCACGCCGGGTTACTGACAGCAGTGAGGAGGAACTAATTCCTGAGCCTCCAGGCCGCCTAACTCATCGCGTTGTGAGCTGTGCATTCCTCCTACCTCGCTACGCAAGAGGAATCATCATTCTCGTGACTGGCGTTTGTGGCCACTGTGCTGGACGCGCTGTTGGGCGGAAGGGATTTATTAAGAGTTGTGCCGGTGCAGACAGGCCTTCTTGGAACGTGAAAAACGTGGAGCATTAGATGGGCCTGGACAGGGAAATATTAAGAACAAGGCCTTTAACTTTGTCACTCCCATTTAGGATCCCTGGGAGCCACCCCTGCTGTGCTGGCTTGCATATCAAAATTGTCAGGACATAGGTTCTTGGGCAGCCCTCCATACAGAAATGGAAGAATGGGATGTTTCCCCTTCTTCATACTTAGCAAAAAAATCATCATCATCATCGTCGTATCTTATGTTGAAGGTACAACGAAGGAGTCGTTTGAATGGGGTGTTTTCTTGTGCCTACATCTGTTCACCCAGCCAAAGCGAAACTCTTTGGACTTGAGCCATGTTACCTTACAACTGTTTACTGTTTAGAAGTCAATTTCTGCTCAGATGAGAGCAAGTTTTGTGGCTTTCCTCTTTGACAAGGAGGGTGAGGGACTGAGAAGTGATTAGGCTTACTGTGGGCGTGGGGTTAAGAAATGCTGGTCATGGAATAATGGGTGTGTAGGTGAGTCTGTACTAGAAAAATGTGTAGCAATCATTTAAAACCAGCTTGTAGCAAGGTAGGTTCTACCTGACTGCCAAGGTTGGAAAATCAACAGTGATCAATTACAGGGTCCTTCAGGTTGATTTATAACCTTGGGCAGGTTAGTGGCCCAAGTAGGTTTCTTTAAATGCAAATTAAAGATCAAACACGTCTCATAAAGATGGCTTGTAGATTAGCTTGCTTGTGAAATGCCATCTGAATGCTGCAGTTTGTTGTCACGATGTTACGAGTTAACTCCGCCTGACACTAGTTGGACATTTCCACAGTGGTGTGAAGAGTTAGAAATTGAGCCAGTTGCTGACTGTCTAAAGCTACTGAATGTTGTTTCTAAAATAATTTAACATCACAGTCAGCATGTTTTACGTGTTAGGACTTAGGTGAAATGGGTCAAATGTTTTCAACGCTGTTTTGGAAACTCTGACTTGCACTGTTTATGTACTTTCAAATCAGAATGTAAACTATTTCTCACCACACTTACTTGGATGTTACAAGATTCCTTTGTCAAACCTTGAGCTCACATTTGAGATGTATATATACATACATACATCCACATAATCAAGCATTAGTCTTCCACTGTGTGTGGTAAGGGCCTTATTTTATAGTTGGAATACAGAATCACAATATAGTCACAGTATTCCACTCATTCTCACAGGAAATTGGTGTTTCTAAATTCTGGAGTCCATTTACTTCTTTGACTTCGTGGAGCCCAGAACTGCTTGTGATTCTGAGTACTGTATAGAAAGTTATATGGCGCCGTTCAATAGTGCCTTTGATTTTTTTTTCTTTTTAAGTGTTTGGGTTAGAACACTAGCTTATACTTTAAACTGCTTGGGAAAGCTTTGATATTTTTGTCTGTGTTGAGATTAAATTTAAATTACAGGTTTAAATTTTCCTTGCTTGTTTGATGGAAAATTGAAAGGTTTTTCTCTTTGTTTCTCAACTAACCCTAGAAATTGTACTGATTGCTGTGCCACTGAGACTGATTTTCCTTTTGTGAGGACATCACCCTTGGCAACTTAATAGAGGAAGAAACTAATGCACAAGTGTTTTGTGTTACTTTAAAGCATTAAACATACACACATTTGTGCCCTTTAATTTGAGGGTGAGGACAAATTCAGTCTGTTAGCAAGTTTACTTTCTCCATTGCCTGTTCAAATGTAATACTTTGATTGCCTAAGTGCTTTGTTGCCAGGACAGTTCTTTAAAGCGAGCTTTATACTCACTTTACCCAAAATACAGACGTTTCTCTTCTACCCTTCGTCTGGGTAGAAGAGAAATGAGTGAACTATAATTGAGGCATTTTTTCCCCTATATACCTTTAAAACTGTCTCTACATCCGGTCAGTAGAAATTACCTTTGACTTGTGATTACTTTAAGCTTCAATTCCATGCTTTCTACCACATAGTTCAAGAAGCAAAAATTCTGGGGAAACGAGCCTGAAGTCTTCATTTTATTGTGCCTTTCAACGTTTATTGATCTGAATTTGCATTTGGCTCCACCTTCGCATATCTCCAGATTTCTGATGCAGCTCCTATGTCAGTGCCCAAGTCCCTGGGAGAGAGCCCTGGCAGCTGTTCATGGCGCCTGAAGAGAGTGAGGTGGCAGTGCCCACACTTGTTCGGTTGGGCCCGTTCGTGTTACGTTGTGCCTTTACTGCTGCCTACCATGCTTTTTACTTTTTTCCTCTTTTTTTAAATTTTATTTTATTTATTTTTTAGAGAGAGGGGAAGGGAAGGAGAAAGAGAGGGAGAGAAACATCAATGTGTGGTTGCCCCTCATGTTCCCCCAACTGGGGACCTGGCCCACAACCCACGTATGTGCCCTGACTGGGAATCGAACCAGCAACCACTTGGTTTACAAGCCCCATGCTCAATTCACTGAGCCACAACAGCCAGAGCTATTTTTTTCCTCTTTTTAAAAACAACCTTCCGAAGAAATGCATGACTTGTTTTTGCCTTTATTTCTTTTTTCTTAACCCTTTTTTTAAAAGTCCTTCACCTGAGTTGTTTGTTTGTTTTAATGATCTATGATTTACCTCTACCTGCAAAAGCATCGCAGTCCTGGAATAACTTTTAAGAATTAATGTTGCTGGTATGATCAGTGATTCTGATCTGAAAGAAGTGTTTCTGGGTTGGATCATGATTTTGAATCATATTGTGTCCAAAAAAATGTAAATAATTCAGAGAACTTTATCAGATCATAACATTGTAGATAAAGCAAAAGTGAGTGTTTGAAATTATTTAGATTTTTGCAGATTTACTGATAGACAACCCAAAGGCGTTAACTTAGGCTAATTGGGTGAAGAGAGTAGTTTACCTTTAATGTGTGTTCACTGAGCTGTTGCCTTAAGTCTCTTTTCAGAGAATGGGAATTCTGACATAGGTTCTGCAGGAGGCCATTATTGACACACCGCATCCTCCAGCGGTGGCTCGGGGAAGGAAGGCTGCCCCGGCTCTCGGCACTGTCGTCCCCCATCCAGCCCTTGTCAGAGACTCCAGTAGTCTGGAAGGTTACAAGTAGCTGCTTTTGAAAAGCACTCTAAAGTTTACATTAAACTTTGTCATGCCCTTGGGAATGTATGCCCACAGTTTTTCACGCGAAGGACAAAACAGTGATTACGACTGCTTCTAACCTAAACAGTTGTAATAGCGTAAGGGTGATGAATTGTTTTATACTTTAAAAAATTATGTTCTTGGGAATATTTTGTCTCAAACTGTACATTAAGGTCCTTTGACCTTCTTTCTTCGTCTATTCTATAAAAAGACTTCATAAAAGAGAATTCATATGTAAGTAATATTAGTTTTAATGTAAGGGAGATAGAGATAGTAAGGATGGATTAATTGTGCTTTGTTACCAAGAATGATAGTATTGGATGAAAGACTTTACTAACAGGCCTTGAAAGTCCTAGGGTAAACTATTGAGATTTAAAATCTACAAAATACTGTTAGAAGAAAATAAAATGATACTGGCAGAAGAAAGTAAAAGCAGATGATGAGAGTGAAAAATGAACAATAGCAGTGTTGATGTAAATGTAAGGTAATAGTGTCACTGGCTAGAAGAAGGTAACAGCAATGACCTATGGGAGGAGTAGTGCAGTAGTTGGAGATTTTTGAGTTCATGGTGAACTTTTAGTACCAAGTAGTTGCTTTAAAACTGATGGAAGCCCTGACCAGTGTGGCTCAGTTGGTGGGCGCATTGTCCCGTAAGTGAAGGGTCACGAGTTTGATTCCTGGTCAGGGCACGTGCTCATGTTGCGGGTTCAGTCCCCAGGCACAAACGAGACGGCAGCTGATCGATGTTTCTCTCATTGATGTTTCTCACTCTCTCTCCCTTCGTTCTCTCTAAAGCAATGGGGGGATGTCTTTGGGTGAGGATTGAATGAATGAATGAATGAATGAATGAATAATGGATGGGATGTTAAGTAAACAGAATATACAGAAGATGATTTTCATGATTTCCTCTAATACTGTCCTAGTTTATGCCCTTACTTCCTCTCTCCTGGACTGCTGAAATAGTCTCCCAACAAGTCACTTCTCTGATTGTTTTCCCTCTCCAGCGTTTCTCCTTTCTGCTGCCGTTTTCATAGCACTTGTACCCGTTGATCCTTCTGCTTGAAATGTCATTGCCTCCCTTTGTTGCCTTGTGAATGCCTGTGTTTAAGTGCTCAGTTCAACACTGCCTGCTCTTTCCAGATAAAGGGAAGGACTCCTGTCTCCCCCCCCCACCATACTTTATCCTTCCATACACCTCTGTCGTGGTACTCCGTCAGTTTATTGCATTTCTATGTTTACAAACTTGTTCTGCTCACGTGACTGTAAACTCCGTGAGGACTGAGACTGCGCTTCTGTAAGGTCCGTCATAATATGTGATGGCAAGTGCTCAGTAAATAGGAATATAGAATCGAAAGATGGAAGAATTGTATAATTTAACTTACGTGAAATTCAGTATACAGAATTTTTAAAAACCATATTGAGACTTACAGATATCCAGTGTTCATGATAGGGATAAAATTAAACACTAAGCAGCTTCAGTAACCAAGGTCTACATTTAATCACCTAAAAATTGTTTGCCAATTATTAGATAAGAATTTTTGACAAAACGGCAAAGTAAATTAGTGATAGCAAGCATTACTGAGTGAGTAGCCAATCTTTTTCTCCAAAACTTATTTTTAATTTCTTTCCTGTACAGATTGATAGGCAGCAGTTTGAAGAAACAGTTCGAACCCTAAATAACCTTTATGCGGAAGCGGAGAAACTCGGGGGTCAGTCGTATCTCGAAGGCTGCCTGGCTTGTTTAACAGCGTACACGATCTTCCTGTGCATGGAGACTCACTACGAGAAGGTAAGGCTGCCTTCGTTTTCGTAAAACCTCTGAAAGTCATGAATAAGGTGCATTTATTAGATGACAGTTACTAAAGTGGCATTTATAATAATATTTGAATTTTGTTGTTGCTTGCATGTTCAGAACATGTGAAAAAGAGCCCTGTATCTTTCAGAAATAGATCAAAATTGATATGTCAACTTGGAGTTAATGTATCAGTATTCACATTGGCTCATACTTGAGAAGAATGTAAAAAAAATCTGTGTTCTCATTCTACCCAGCTTTCTGAGAATCTTTTTACTTTATTTCCCTAAATTTCTGTCTTAAGTTCTGTCCCTTTACTTGAGTTCTTTCCAACTGCTCTCTAGACCCAGAGTTCCTGGCTTCTCAACTTAGATTCCAAAAGTCAAACCTGACCCCTCCCTGTTTTGTTTCATATCACCCTATCTTTCTTAGTAACATCGTTAGGGGAGGGGATAAAGAAGAAAGAAAAATGTATCAGTTGTCAGGGACTGAAATATCTTCCATTTTCCCATTCGTTAACTTTTCATGATTTCCTCTAATACTGTCCTAATTTATGCCCTTACTTCCTCTCTCCTGGACTGCCGTAAGTCTCTCGACAAGTCACTTCTCTGATTGTTTTCCCTCTCCAGCCTTTCTGCTGCCGTTTCCATAAGACGCGGCTTTATTTCCCTAACACTGCTGAGTCGGAGACCTTCCCAGTCTTTCCATTTATTGCCATTGCGTAAAGTTCAAGCCCCTTCTCAAGCTAACCTCCAGATGACCTTTCAGGTCAACCCCCCACCCCATCCTCACTTTATCGTTCAGCCAGATTCAGTTGCTCACTGGTCGCCACACGTGGCCTCCAAGGTTTTTCTCCACCTGGAATGCCATTCTTCCCATGCTGAAATCTCACCAGCCCCTTATGTCCCACTTTCATCTAGCTTTTCCTTATTCTTCTAACTGCAGTCTTTTCTTTCCTTGTTATCCCCACATTTTATTTGTATCTATTTTCTGGTAGTTACCACTCTACTTTCAGAATGTAGTTTTCTTATTTGCCTGTCAAGTTTGTATTTTTCTTGAGGTCAAGGACAGCACCTTAACTACTTTGTATCCCTCCCTCTTCATGCCTAATACCAAGCCTTGGCTACATTAGGCACTCACTGAATGTGTGTTAAATGAATTAAGTTAATCACAGTAAGCCCCTAATATGTCATAAAATTCTGTGTTTAGAAAATGAAATGCTGTACTGATAGCTATATTATACCCCACCTAATAGAAATGTCACTGTGATTGTCTTGTACTCCACGTAGTAGAGAGCAGATACAGTTGGAACTGAAATATTTTGAGCGAGTGTTACAAAGGGTATATTTAAATAATAAATTACAGAGAAGCAGTTAGCTTTCATTCCTGTTTAACATTCAATATCCGAAGTTATAAAGGATCAGTGGCAGCTGTCAGTCTGTTCTGTCGTAATAGCTTCCCTTTAATAATGCATTTACTCGGTGAAGGGGACGTGATTCGTTCATTTGATAAATATTTGTTGAAAGCCCACTATGTGCTAACCAGCATACAGGGGATATAACTGAATAGGGCAAACATGGTTGCTGGCCTTGTGGAATTTATAATTTAGTGATAACAACTGATACTAAGGAAACAAAACCAACAAAATTATATATTGTGATAATTGCTTTGAAGAAAACAAACTCTTCCTGTGATAGAAAATGATAGGAGAGACCTAATTTAGATTGTATGGTTCGAAAAAGCCTCCAAGGAGTTGAATTTAAGCTGCTACATGAAGGATGAAAAGCCTGGAGCCATTCAGGCCAAGAGATAAGTCCTCTGTGCAAAGGCCCAGAGAGCGTCCTGAGCCTTGGGAACTGACGGAGGCTGGTCTTGCAGGAGAGGAGTGGGGAAGACAGCGTCTAGAGAACAATCTGGAGAGGGAAGGAAGGAGGAGCTGCATCATGCAGGAGTCTACGTAGTCCATGCAAGGAAGTTTAGCTTTTATTTTCAGTGCAGGGGGAAGCTGCTCAAAGGTTTTAAGCAAGAAGGATATAACCAGATTTTCATTGTAAAACGATCTCTTTGCTCTGTGAAAAAAAGTTATAAAAGTAGGGAAACCAGTTAGGATGCTCTGTGGAAGTCCAGGGAAGCGATGATGATGGCTGGGACAAGGAACAGAGTCATCAAGGTGGAAGGGTGTGAATAAATTCAAGGGATATGTTGGTGAGAGAACCAAGACCTGATGAAGAGCTGAATGTAGAAGGGGCGGGCAAGCTGAATTCATGTGCATAAAAACTTTCCAGCCCTGGCTGGTGTAGCTCAGTGGATTGAGCGTGGGCTGTGAACCAAAGGGTTGCTGGTTCAATTCCCAGTCAGGGCACATGCCTGGGTTTCGGGCCAGTCCCTAGTGGGAGACATGCGAGAGGCAACCACACATTGATATTTCTCTCCCTCTCTTTCTCCTTCCCTTCCCCTCTCTCTAAAAATAAATAAAATATTAAAAAAAAAAAAAAAACTTTCCAGGATGGTCATTTAAAAAAGTATAAAATACTGCAAATTTAAGTTAGAGATCCATTCTGAGATTATTTTATTCATACTTCGTAGAGTATCATATACTTGAGTTGTTATTTCACTATAGCTTTTAAATTTGTTAATAATATTTTAATTAACTTACTTAATCTTGTGCATTTGCTGATACAGATACAGGTAACTCCTTCTGATGTTAATTGTAAAAAGAAATTGGTAATTGGGTGATAGCCAAGCCATTTACTAATTACAGGATCATGGACAAGAGAGATTACTATTACTCTAAGTCAGAGTGCTTTCAACTGTAGAATGGGTCTTAGCATTAATAAATTGCCTCACATGTGGTAGATGTTTAAAAAGAGTGTTTTCTAAGATAGATTTAAGAATTAAGTTAGCATATATGTGTGTTTTAATCAGCTATTTATGAAGTGACATAGACGATTTTTTAATTTGAAGTACACGTAATCTTTTTTTAACAACTGGTAGCTTATTTAGCAGCTCTTAGTTAAAATTCTTTTGATTATTAATCTTGGAAGGCAGTTTTCAGTATCAGAAATGTAGTGTAAATTGATCCCAATATATGTTTTAACTTGGCTTCATAGGCAATAGGTAAGGTACTACATCATAAGTCTAATCAAGGTCTCTTTACAGAATAACTATTACAAAGCAAGTAAAAACCAAATAAACTTAGTCAAGAAACCAAAATTCTAAGGCATGGCCACATTTTTTAAATAACTGATTTTATCTTAGAAACTGGACATGAGTAACTAGATCATGAAAAGCCAGTAACTGGAATGGCATAATTAAGATACAGTGTACCTGTACTTTTAAAAGAAAACTTTTTAAGTGTGTACTTGTACAACAGCAACTACCCTCTCTCTAGTTTGTGCCTTAGGAATTTTTGTGCTGTAATTTTCTACTTATGAAAAGACAGGATTGAGTCATTTAGTCTTTATTGTTTTAAACACTAAAGTTTCTGATTTACAAACAGTAAGCCAAATCTAATAGTGCTTACACTTTGTCATGTGGGTTAAATTTTTTGAAATTGTAAATAGGCCTTTTAAAACTCACTAGAACAATCATGCATTTTTTTCCTATAATGTGCTTTTTATTGATTTAAAATGAAAATAAAGACTTCAGTGTTATTTCTCCATTGTTGCTGCCCATTATAATTAGGGAACAAATGGGACTTAGAGGCTCTCTCAGTAGCTGCCTGCCTTGTTCGTCAGCTGTAAAACACCCCTGCTGCCTTGGGCTGTCATCTGTAAAAGGAACACAGTCAGAAGAAACTTAGATATTTTCTGAAAATAGCTGTGATCCTGGTGTTCTCACTTGGCCTCACTTAGGATATTTTTTTCTCAAGGGTCTAGGAGGGTTTCTCCAGTTTAATGTTCTTGATGAGGATAATAGTCTTTTCTGAGGTTTGAGTGTGTTTAGCTTTGTAAATATTATATAAGTTGGGATTTATTGAGGGTTTGAAGACAACAGATTTAAAGTATGAATAACACATCAACATAAGGTTTCTTGGGGGTGAGACTGGTTCTTTGCCCTGCCCGCGATGCAATATGAGTTTACTCATATTAATGCTTTTCTATTGCTAAAGAGACTTCAGAGTTTGAAAGCATCTTGTTTAGGACAGTGCTGCCTTCACCAAAATAGTGTAAGAGGATTTGGGGTTTATACAAAAAGAAAACTGTTTTCTTTCTAAACTGATACCCAAGTGCACACGAATGCTATTAAAGTTTAGATAAAAACCTGCACCACGAAGTTGTGCTTGAGTCAAGTAAAGGAATGCTGTTTCTTTGCTAGCAACCTGTGCAGGGAGGGAGGGAGGGAGGCCGTTCTGAAGGAACCCTTTCTCTGAAACCAGCCATGCAGGCATTTTCCGAGCATCCTCTTAGTGTAAGCGGGCCTCAGTGGGGGGACTGGCTCTCCGGTTCCCAGTCCCGGCCGGCGAGCCGCGGAGCAGGTCGGAGCGAAGACTGAAGCGCCCTGAGCTGGGCACCTTAAGGGGCTACTTCCTTCTGTTCATTGTTTTAGCACGACTGACAAACTCTGACAGAGGGTGCCTAAGTTTTTTTTCCCCCCCATAAAGACCAAACACTGCTCAAATCCTTTGAGAGTTGAAAATAGGAGAATGAAATAGTATACTTAATTTACTACATAAGGTTGCTCTTTTAATACTACCATGCTCTTTTTTAAAACATAAAACATTAGATTGTATTATTTCCAAAGATGTAACCTGAATAAACTACTTAAATTATTTTTTCCTGCAATAAGAAAATTTGTTATATAAACCACATAGAGTTTTAAATTCTAAATCAGTTTATACTAAAGCACCTAAATTGTAACATCTTAGGTTATTTGTTTGGCCTGGTACATTATAGACCTACTCAAATCATTTCTTGATTTCCAACTTTATTTTCATACAGTTCTTTTTTCCCTCTAAGTTCTGATCACATTTATCTGTGACTTTATCATATGCTCATAGTGTGAATTTAAGAAAATATATAGTAATTAAAGAACTGGATCAAAGGCTCTTTGAACATTAGAGCCAGAAAAGGGTTCTGATGGTTTTGAAGCTGAAATAAAACATGTAACTCTTTGATTTTGTATATAGCTAATAAGATTTATTTTCTTTTAGCTTATCTGTCTCAGAATTGCCTTTATTAAAGCTGGAGATTTGGCAATTTCCAGAAGTTCCTTTGTATCTTATCTGGTTTTTGTCTACATTTGCTTTGACTTTTACAACCTTAATACTAAACTTATAAATTGAGGTTCCCGTCTAGGACAGAGCGGCACTACATGCAGTCATGGAGATGATATAACACACTTGCAGTCATCAGAAACTTCACAGCAGCTAACGCCCACCGGCTTTACAAAGGAAATACACTGTTCAGTTTGAAGCTGACTGGGCCGCCTTTTGTTATAGGGCAACTTTGTATCATTACTTAAAATTGATGAAAATGTACAAAGGAGGGAAGAAGCAGTTCTTAAGTGTTAAAGGGGACAGCCAAGAAGTACCCTTGATGTTAGAGATGTCACGTTAACAACACTTTATGAGGAGGGAAAGAGAAAAGCACAACTAACCGTTGCGTGTATAGTCATCCACTTATTTCTCTGCATCCAGGATCGAGGCAACAGGAGGTAAGAAGAGAGGGGTTGGGTCTCAGGCTCGTGTGTGCATTTCTGCTTCCACTGCATGGAAGGTATTTGTGACTGAGGCCATCATGCTGTGCTATTTGTTGTATGCAGCTGGTGTGAGACAGGTAAGCAGAGCTGCATCCCTCCATGTGAATATCCATGACTGACTTGGAAAACTGCGTAATTACACTGCCCGAGGATGTTGAGGTCCAGCTGATACTTAAAGGGAAATCTGATGAAATGTGTAAAAAGCTGTTTCTTTCTGTCAGGTCCTGAAGAAAATCTCCAAATACATTCAAGAGCAGAATGAGAAGATATATGCTCCCCAAGGCCTCCTCCTGACAGATCCCATTGAGAGAGGACTTCGAGTTGTATCTTTTTAGTCCAGATCATAAAATCTAAATGTCTCTAAATGAAAATTTGGATGGTACTCTTTGGCAGTGGCTAAAGAGAATTTAGCTCCTTTTGTATTTGCCCTAGGAATTGTCTCTGTGAATTGCATACCTACCGTAAAATAAGCCTCTTACCTCCAGCATTTTTTCTTAAAGTGTGCCTCTCCTTCCTTTGCATTGTACAGGTCTCTGGATCGTTTCGTATTCTGCTTACTGTCTTTCTTGGTGGTTCTGAGGGCATCTTGTAGTAATAATGGGGGTGGTATGAGTAATGCATTTCAGCTGCAGAAACTCTGAACCTAAAGCCCCTTTGAAATGCATAAACTCATAATGTGTGGTGAGACTTGTCATCCAAATGAATTGCAGTTCCCTGGGCTCATCTGACTAGTAGAAATCAGTTGCAGCTGCCAGATGTATAATTTCATTACCTTTGACATACTGTGCATATTTTTAGAGGCAGTAAGCTTTGAAAATCACTAAGTGAATTTGGTAAATGAAATTGCAAAAAAACTAATATAGCTTGATAACTAGAGTAGTGGATAAAATAATTTTTTCAAAAACCTAGGTTAGGTAATCCCAGGCCTTCCTGCTGATAATAATTTCAGCAGTTTTATTATATTCTATAACAATGATTCTTAAACTTTTAGAGGGCATGGACCCTCTCCCAAGAAAAAGTTTGCATATAATTTCAGGGAATTTTGAACCCCTGAGTTTATTACCTCCATGGATTCTCAGTTAAGAAACCCCCAGTTCTATAAAACGCCTTCTTTTTCAGATTTTTTTCTCAAATAATCAGTGTTTGGGGAGAAACTACATATGGAGCACTACAAGCAATTACATTGAATTTTTTTCAGGAAGATGGACAAAGCATTGTACCTCATTTAAGTTGGAGAAATTTTTCATAATTTAAAAATTAGCACAGCAAATTGAAAGAACAGTTGTGCAGATGATACACATCATCTTGCCATAGTCCCCGTTTATACAATGTTATGTTCTATAGTGTGTTTTCTTAACAGCCATGCTGTTTAGATTGAAATCACCATTTATGAAGACAGAGGGATGAGCAGTGGAAGATAAACCATAGAATTAAAGGTAAGTAAGGAATTACGATTTGTATGTGGTTTTGTAATTTGTAGGATGCGTGAATTTTCCTCCCTGCATGGTAAATAAACAGTTGTGTAACGGCATATTGTCTGTATTGGCTTGATATTTAAGACTCGTATTTAACCCAAGTTCTAGTTGGCGATACAGAATTTAAGCCTGATTTTTTTACCCCCAGTATTTTTTTCAGACTGCTTTTTTGGTTTGGTTTTTTGGGTTTTTTTTTTGTTTGTTTGTTTGTTTGTTTTTTTGAGATTTCCCTGCCTATATAACAAGTAGGTTTAAAAACTAAAGAAACATTTTAGAGTGGAGTGGGGAGACCATGAGTATTTCATAGCCCTGTAAAAGAAACCTTACCACTAGTGGGTAGAAACATAAATTTAATTATTTTGTTTAGAATGTTTATGTTCTTATATAGCCGTAAAATGACCTTGAGTAAATGAACAAATTAGATAATACCCGTAGAAATTTATAGGCAAAATCATGTAGCAGTCATAGTATATCATCATAGTCTTCTAAGTGACAGAAAATTGTACTACATTGTTTTTGCCAATTTCACTCATTTACTCTAACAGATAGTGTTCTGTTGCTTTGCTTTCCTAATTGACTTTGTTTACAGATACCTATCACTAATTCACAGGCAGCACAGAGATAGAATCTACCAATGCAAACATATTCCTTCCCAGGGCAATAATACTAATGCCCTCTTTTGGGGGTATCGCCTATGTTCCAGATACTAAACAGATGGTATTTCTGATTCTCCCAAGAATTCTGCCAAGTGTTTCCCCATTATACAGATACGCAAACCAAGGTATAAATAGATTAAATGATGTTCTCAGTCACACTAATTACCATGAACCTGTTTTTCTACACCATACTTCCTGTAAGTACTTGTAACAGCAAGAATATAGAGAAAGGAAAGAGTTCATCAGATTATTCTAAGTATTTATTCCCTTTTCTTTTTCAGTACTTTTAAAAGTACATTTTGTATGCTCTTGTACATTTACTGAATCCTACAGACCAACCAACGTTCCAAGGCTGCCGCCTTTTAGCACTAGTGAATTGTCACTTGAATTCTTTGAAAATCAAAGAACTAAATGATGGCAGCATCTGCCATGTCTTTTATTTCTTTAAAGAGGCTGTTTTGGAACACTTAGCATTATTTGCCCATACACTTTCTCATGAACAGTTCCAAACTGATATTTCTCAAATGAGCAGTCAGGAACCTTGTGTGTGGTTTTCGTTATGTGCCATTGGAATAAGTTTGTTTTATCAATTGCAGCTGCGTTGACTTGGCACAACCCATTTGCCATGACTCATTTTGCAACTATTATTGCTAAATATAATGTTTTTCTGAAGTGGTGTGGGGTTTTGAGCAATTACACACCAGAGACTAATCTATCAATATTCAAACAACTGTGAAATTTTGCAATGGGAAAGATTTACATTAGGAACTTCTGGATAATTTCATGAACACAAATATTTTTGTTCAGCACAATTTAGTTTTCAGAGCTATGTGTTCTTCAGGTCCAGGATCCAATGTAGGCTGAAGTTTTGGAGGAGGAGGAATAAACTATAAGAGTAATTAATACTTGAGTCTACAAGGTGTGTGCAGATGAAGCATTACATGGGAATTAAATTAATGATTTAACAGAGAGTGTACACAAGTCATGGAGATGGCCTTTATTTAAAAGATCTTTAAACAAAAGTAATTTGTTCTTTTTAAGTTGAATTTTTAAAATATCTTTATTATTAAATGTACTAACAGTGTTTTCTGTTTGGATTAAGATTATTTTTTTAAATGGGACAAATCATTCTTTCACAGTAAATTTATGATAATAATAATAGCTAATTTGTTGGCACGTACTGTGTACCTGCACTATTGTAATGCTTAATTTTAATCATCACAACAACCCTATGAGGTGGATACTGTTATCCCGGTTTTTCAGGGGAGGACACTCAGGCACAGAGAACTTAAATCAGTTGTCCAAGGTTAAAAACTAGCAGGTAGTGATCCAGGCAGCCTGACCCCAGATGTGCCGCTGAGCCCTGTGCTGTACCACCTCTTAGGACAGGATTGGTCAGAGATCAGGATGTACTGGGGCCGGGTTTGTAGACTATGGAGCTGTGTACTTAGGCTCTTCGTACAGATTCAAGTATTAGCCCATATATTGGGCACTCATGTCAGTTGGTCTGAGAGAGATGCTTTAGAGGTTATTTTAGCATCCTTTTCTAAAATCTTTACTTTTCCCCTCTGATCATAGATCCTAGCTCCAGCTGGGACTGTCATCTGTCCACTGGCCAATCGCAGAGCGTCCCCTACCTCCTCTCCAGAGCGCCATTCCTTTGTATCTGCTGCCAGAGCCACGGTGCCATTTCCTCCAAGGACTGACTTTCTCAAATTCCACACCTGGAGTGACCTTTGGTCGCTCGGCATCCACTTTGTGTCTCCAAATCGTGTAGGACTCTATAACCTCTTTGTTAGTTTCTGAGAAAACACAATGAAGCATTTCACTTTTTTTATTCAAAGCTATTCATGAAATATGTAGTTGGCCAGCCCAACGCAGTTTCTTTCTTACCTGCCACCAGTACCAACGGCTCTCTCATTCCCTGGGCCAGCTTACCAGGTGGCTGTAGATGTCACGGTCATATCTTAGCCGGCGTTCAGTCTTATTTCCCCAAATTAATAAAGTGCTTTTCTTCAGTATTTTAGTATAGAGTAGGCTGTGTCTGTGGTTCTGTTAATGCATCTCCCAGATTTCAAAGAACTATCGGTTTTTCCATGACTCTAATCTTAAAGATCTGTTTCTGCTGTTAAGTTTCTCAAATTGATGTTCATTGGAAAAATGTTATTTGTTTTGTTATAGCAATTATTTCTAATAAAGCAGTATTTAATACAATTTCCAGTTATTTTTGTTTGGAGAAGTTTGCTATTCTTGCATTCCCTTGAATGTTAGGAAGATGTGGTATGTGTTGCTTGTTCCTTAATAACATAAGTAAGCACAATAAAGTGGATGCTAAACCATCAGATACACAAATGCCCCTGCTGTGTCCCTGAAAGTGTAATGAGCAAGTGTAATAAATATTTTAGTTATAGTTTTGTTATAAATATAACTTATGAGAAAAAATTTGATAGGAATAATACTGTATATTGCTAATTTTTGACTATCCCTACTGGCAAACCTTATAATTCATAGACTGTGTGTGTGTGTGTGTGTGTGTGTACACACAGTATTCATTGCAGAGAAATTTCATGATTGGTTCAAGTACAGTAAGTTAAGTGATTTCCAACTAAAATTCTCAAGTCTGTGTCAAATTCCTCATTCTTTTGGCTGTATGTTTTTAGTATCGGGCTTACGCTTTTCATTCCTCTTTGAGGTTTGAGAGCACCATATTTGGGAGAGAGTTACATATATTAGGAGAGAATGGAACAGTAAGAAGTTTTACTTTCAGAGATATTGCAGGTGCTAATATTGGATTTAATCTTTCAGATTTAATTTCTTTTATGGGTCTGTTAGTTATTCAGTAAATCCCATAGGTCTGTGTAATATTTTAAGTGTATAAAACGTCTTTGTTATTTTGTAGGCTATAATAATGTGTTTGTCTGCCTTTTAAACCCGTTGCAATAATTTTGCTGAAATGTTAACACATTAGTAAAACTTTTCTTAAACAAACTGTCTGTGTGTCGTGTTTGGTGTGAGCTGGGAACGTGGTGGATGATGTGACAATAGATTGGGCAGAGTGACAATGCTAGAGTACTAGAATCACTGGCACAGTGCAGCTTTGTACTTTTAAACAGAAATCTTAACATTTATATAGTTTGTCACACTTCCCAGTTTTTTACATGCTGTATCTCATAAGAGCAGATGTTAGCTAAGTAGGTAAAAACCAAGAAATAGTCCCTAGTAGTCAAAAGTGCATTCAACTAAAAAAATAGGAGATTGGAATGTTTCATTAGGAAAAAATTATCACAGTTACTTTCTTGGATAATCTGATCACTTCCTTTTTTTTAAAGTGAAATGCATTTGTAGAGATTAACAGTTTGTAAAATATAGTTTTATCTATAATCCAATTTTTTCTTTTGTGAGATTGGTTTTGTTTTGTTTTTTGGTAAAACTTTCTGATTCTCTTTTCCTACCCAAATAAAACAGTAAATAATACTCCTGTGTAGCCAAGTTCCTTCCATATTCCACTTGGCCCTGGCTCCTGGCATAAGCTGAAGTCGTCGTTTCTGAAGAGCACTATGCTTTGTTTCTTGTTTTATTTATTTTGATTTCATGTAAGAAAGGTCAGAGTATTAGTACTGTATTTGATTGACATACTTACCTCCCCTTCCCCTTGCCATGCTTCTCCCCTCCCTCACCCCAACAGTGGAGGTTGTAAATTCCACAAGCACAGAGATGTTTCTACATATCCTTGCATTCATCCCTAACTACCTCCAAGCATTATCATTCACTGTGCACTCACATATTTGTTAAGTGCGTGAAATACAAGCTGACAGTTCAATAACAGTTACTTTACTACATCTTGATTAGTAAGATGTTGATAAGATAGTGACTTTTAAAGTCTTATTTTAAGACTGGAAGATGATAATCTGTGGCTCATACTCCACTGGAATGGATTTTTGCCTAAAGATAACTACTTTTGAGGATTCGAATGACCTTTCCTCTCTGAGTAATTCCCAGGGGAAGGAAAAGAGGTAATGTAGATAACAAATATGCCTCCTACTCATACTTTGTGCTTTTATTATCCTGTGTATTATTGACATTGCCAATATGTGATGTTAAATCTAGCTATGATTAAAGCTAGGAAACATTTTAAAGTATGTTTCTCCTTAATTCTTTTATTTAATCCAGTTCACTTTTAGAAAGTTTCACTTTTCAAAGTTCTCTAGGACCTAATAAAGTGTGAATGATACTTTGTATTCATTTCAGCCCTTACTGCTAGGTTTCTCTACATACAAAGTTACAAGAAACTGGAAAATGTGCTTGTCACACATTTGGCAGCTAAAATGAATCAGTCTTGAATTTCACAGTACAGATAACTGAAATAAGCCATAGTGATCTGCATCTTCACTGGTGCTTGGTTGGAAGATAAACATCACTAAATATGCTCATTACACAGTGACCAACTTTAATCTGCCAATGTGTAAAAATTGTGGAAAGTGTTATTCTTCCACAGTACTCAAAACTTGGAAGTGTGGAGAAGATAGCAAACATCTGATTAATGTCTTCTTTGCCATGAATCGTGAATGCTAAAATGTAGGTTCTGGACCACTGAAGTTCTAGGAGACTTTAGGAATACGGCGGTATGTGTATTCTGCTACAAAATTAGTAAACAAAATTACATAACCAAAGGAAAGGTTGTGGCTCTTCTGTATAGTATCCTAGGTTCTTTCCTTATACCTCAAATGGAGCAGAAATTCTGCCTAAAACTAGGAATCCCTCTAACAACTTAATGCCTACTTTTAAAGCGCACAATGCAGTATGCCTGTGATGTGCTACAGAGCTGTACACTTGAAACCTGTATGGCTTTATTAAACAATGTCACCCTAATAAATTCAACTTCTAAAAAAGACTAAAATTTTTTTTCAAGCCTCCATTTCACATACAGAAATAATTTTATAAATCAGGGACAACCAAAGATTTATGCTAAGGGTCATTGTCAAGTTAAAACAAGTTTATGCCAGCAGAATTCTTGTTTTTTAAAAACAGTATCTGAGCACTGCATTGACCTCATTAGCACTCCGTTAACCTTGCGCTGTCGCGTTCCACCGCTGCACTGAGATCTTTAATCTTCAGATGACTAAACCACCTCGCCTTTGAAAAAACTTCTTTTTGTTCTACTTCGGAAGAGTTCTTTAAAAAGAAAAGTGGAGGTGGGCACTGAGGATCAGTCCATTGGCTGCCAGATCTGTTCTCGATCTTAATGTTCCTGTTCATGTATATATTCTCCTACCTCATATTTTCACAGACCAGTTTATTACCAGGAAATGAACATAATGTTTTATCCAAAATGTTTCGGCAGTTAGTCTGCTGGGAACAACCAAATGCTAAACGACGTAACTGTAGAAGGTCAGAGTCTGTGATACACAAGGGCTCAGAAACGTGGATGTAATGCAACCTTTTTGTACCAGTTAAAGGATTAGTGTAACAACTTTTACGCATCTTTGTGCATCTCATACAAAGTACAAATGTTTTCTTTTGTACATTTGCCAATTGAGATGTTTGAAGGATTATGTGCTTGAAAAAGCAACATTAGTGTGCATGTTACTATGTAATTTTAAAATGAGAGTGCTTCAGTTAAACAATTAGGAAAGGAAACATCTAACATGTTTGGGGCACTTTTAATATTGCAGAAAGAGATCTTAATAACAGAATGATATGGAGGGACTACTTCAGGGTAGAGAACACAAGAAACCATAATTCCCGACAGCAACCGTATTGACAACCAACGTGGCAGCGTTCTCCAGAGGCGGTTTTGATGATAAAACTGGACATTTTAGTTTTTGAATTGGGACTGTGTTTTGTGACTTACAGAGAACATAGAACTTCTTTTTTTTTTTTTTTAAGATTTTATTTATTTATTTTTAGAGAGAGGAGAAGGGATGGAGAAAGAGCAATGTATGGTTGCCTCTCACATGGCCCTCACTGGGGACCTGGCCTGCAACCCAGGCATGTGCCCTGACTGGGAATCGAACCAGGACCTTTTGGTTCCCAGCCCGCGCTCAATCCACTGAGCCACACCAGCCAGGCAGAACTTCTTTTTTTCCCTAATCAAAGAATGACAAGAGTCATCATGGACTTCGCTCAGTTTTCATTCCGGGACAGGGGAAGAATTATACTCAGTAAGTAAATGGAAAGAGATGAAAATAATATTGGAGACAAAAGTAAAGTTGCTTTATGATTGCATCCCATGAGTTACCCTAGTTGGTAGACATAAACACATACATACACAATTCACACATATTGACACATACTTACGTGATAAGACATGTAAATATGCCTGGGAGCAACGAATAGCATGTTGGGGTGCCCTGTAGAGAGGGGGGAAGCGAAATAGAGTCAGAAAGAGGCGCACAGAGCTTAGAGTGAATAAATTTCTTATTATTTTCTATACTTTTTCAAATTCCCCCCAGATTTTTATAAAAACAACCTCATGTACTTGTCAATATAAATGACCATATCTAAATGCTATGCACATGACTTAAATCGTCAGTATCATGACCGGCTTTGATAATTTGGACACAATTCTCACCACCCCCTGGGATTTCTCTTAGGTCTCTCTTTACAATTTCTGCGAAGCCTTCAGACCCAGTCTTCTCAGTCTCATTGATTATCAAGAGTCACTAGCCTTTGAGCTCTGCTTGTTCTCATTATGCAAAACAGAAAAAGGGGGGAAAGTGAAAAATGTGGGCAAATGGCTTTTTCCTGTGTGCAGGTGTGTGAGTAGGCCTCTACAATAAATGAATAAACTTCCAGCCTAGATAGAAGCAGCATATAACCAAGGTTAAAGTTCAGGGCCAAGCTGAATTTCTCACTTAGAGTAAACATGTTTAAGATGAAATAAAGCAAGGATGACTGGAAAACATGATCTCACTTCCCCACAAGCAAGGGAAAGTTGAAAGTAATTTCAGCCTTCATGGAGCTCCGTGGGTCACATCCAAACCTTACCGATTCTAACGAGTTAGCGGCTCAGAATGACGGCTCCTCACAGCAAGATCGGCTATGATACACCAAACGGCCCAGGGCCTGTGGTTCTTGCTTCAAAACATACCCACAGTCAGCACAATTGTGTGAGCAGATTCTAGTATTTTCAGCAAGAAATACTTTCATAACTGAACTGAACATAAGCTGAGAAACCGAATAGTTGCTATCACTGTGGGATCCTCTCTAGGTGGAAATATTATAAATAGTAAAATGCCCATATAATGTTATGTGACACAGCATGTAATCAGCCCATTCATTCTTTCTTTAGCCTTCTGAAAGATAGAGGGTGACTAGCCAATTCAGTTAGATGTTTCATGTCACCAGTGAGAAACCGTAAGAAGTGTTTGAATGAGGAAACCTAGACATAATGCCAGAGTTCTTAAGATGTCAAAAAGCTTTAAATTTCACATTTTTATATTAATCCAGGCCTCTTATTGTTTCAAGTATTGACACCTCGAGAGTTGTGTAATTTATAAATGCTTCATATAGAAGGGAAAATAAAATGGTAACAATTATAAAACAATTCCATCTCTGTAACCAATTAGAAAGTTTAGAACTTAAGAAAATTTTAAAATAAATCTTACCATTATCATCATCAGCTCAAGAAAGCCATTACCTAAGTCCAGATGAATCTTAATTATATTCAAAGAGTTGTCCCTACATGGAAAAACTATTTCAATAATCTTCAGTCTGAAGTGGAATGACCTGTTTTATTAGTTATGTGACATTCTCAAAATGGTGCCATATCTATGATCCATTAACACAAAGAAAGGTAAGACATTAAATGAAAAACAATGAGTAGAATTTTCATACATGGTGCACTCTTGGGCAAGGCTGCCCTTTGTCTTTTCCCTATGATTATAGTCAAACCTTTTCCTATGGCTATATATTTGAAAACAAAGAAGAGCATTGCTCTAAGCTGTAAGCATTTAGAAATACCCAGTTTGGCCTGGTTTTCATTTAGACCTAGAGACAGTTCCCTAGAGTAAATTACATGGATCCTAATAAACATGAAGACCTGCCCAGAAATTAGACATGAGCTTTTCATCAGATGCCCATGAAATAAAGGCACATGAATTTCTTGATGGAAAGGTCACATTTCTCTTTGACTCTTATCCAGAAAAATCATTAAGAAAATTGTTCTACTTAACTTGTTCAATGCTGTAGTGGCCATAGATTTCAGAAGAGAAATTCACTTTTTTCAAAAAGCAAAATTCATGGCCACATACTCTGCGATGAGCAAACCACAGTTCAGCTTTGTTTCTCTTCCATGTTTCCCACCCAGCGCTCCTGGAACTTACTCGTTATTCCTGCAAACATTGTCACATGTCACCTCCTCGTGGAGGTCGCTGAAGGACAGATGTTCGTGTTTCCCCAAAATCCATATAGTATTAAAATCCTCACCCCCAAGGTGATGGTATTAGGAGGTGGGGGCTTTGGGAGGTGATTAGTTCACCAGGGTTGGGCCCTCAGACATGAGATGGGTGCCCTTACAAAAGCGGCCCCGAAAACTCTCCTGCCCTGTTGTCCATCACGTGACGGTAAAGTGGGAAGACGGCCACCTGGGACGTGTGCCCTCACCGGGCACTCACTCTGTCAGCGCCGTGATCTTGGACATCCCAGCCTCCAGAACAATGAGGAATAAATTCTTGTCCTTCGTAAGTCACCTAATCTATGGCATCTTGTTATAGCTGCCCCAATGGCCTAAGTTGCCTGTCCCGACCTCAGTTTTCTGTTACCCAGCTTTATTTTCTCACCACCTGACGAAGAACTGCTATTTGCTTGTTGTCCGTCTCCCAGCACAGGGTCTGTGTTTCCTCTTCACAGCTGTACCATGAGCACCTATACAGGGCCTGCTGGAGACACTCAGAAATCACTAGGTGCTCGAGGCGTGTTAGTTCAACAAAGAAAGAAATATGTGCATGAATGATCAGCCCTGCGAAAGATTTGGGCGACACCTTTGAGGAATTCATAATCTAATAGGATATATAGGCATGTTAAAACTGCAACGTAGCATGATAAACGTTTTCTCAGAAGAGTATAGGGTGTGCTGGTGACCTAACTAAGGGGCAGTATATTAGGGACAGTTTCACAGAGGAAGAGTTACTTTGCTGAGTCTTAAAGGACACATAGGAGGTTCAAGGGAATGAGAGAAGCCTAGAACGAGGGAATAGCATGTGCAAAGAAAGGAGGCAAAACACCTCATCTCCTTAAGTGGTTCAACACAACAGGAGCAGAGCGTTAAGGAAGGAGATCCTAAGCCACAAGAAAATCAGCAATACTGTTTTGAGTCGCTGACATCACATCAGCTCCCGATGGCCTCCCTGCCTCTCTCCAGGGACTGGGCTCCAGCCTCCAGCAGCCTTCTCTCCAGCGCAGCTGTCCAAGCCTGGGGGCGAGGATGCACTGGCCTACAGGAGTTCTGTTTACTCTCTGCCAAGGGAAATCTCGGGGGTAAAACAGTGATGCGGGAATGAGAGAATATCATCTTACTCTTTGCTTGAGAAGGCAGCAGCCTTGGGCAGGTCTCAATGCCTCTGCTTCCTTATTGACAAAGCTGAGGCAAAGAGGAGAGATGGCAGCTACGGATCTTTGTTTGGGCCTAGGAAGCCTTTGTGAGAGCTGAATTTGAAGCCAGATGTCCCGATCAGCTTTCTTTTCGGAAGGTAGGAGTACCCCTCCAATAGCAAACTGACCCTTTTCCTGTTATTCCTAACACTGACTCTGTAGCCAGGAGAGAGAAAAAAGAAATAAGGAAAAAAAGTGTCCTTCTATTAACCATGAGAAGCTGAAATACAGAGGTAGGAGTAGGGTTTACGCGTCTGTGCCAGAAACTAGCAACACATCACAACCAAATGAAGGGGAGGCGTGTCATACCACGTTCCTATAAGGGAGTGGGTAGGAAAAAATAGAGAACATAGCATCAACACTCTGACGTGCTTTTCTTTTTTAAAAAATATTTTATTTATTTATTTTTAGAAAGACGGGAAGGGAGGGAGAAAGAGGGAGAGAAACATCAATGTGCTGTTGCTTCCCATGTGTCTCCCACTGAGAACTTGGCCTGCAACCCAGGCATGTGCCCTGACCGGGATTCGAACCAGCAACCCTTCGGTTCACAGGCCCGCACTCAATCCACTGAGCTACACCAGCCAGGGCAGACGTGCTCTTCTTTTAGTTGAACAATATTACAAATCCATACGTTTCATTTCTATCTGTTAAAACTCTTGAAATTGTGATATCTAAACTTAGATTTGAAAAGTTTACCTCTTTATTGGGGACATATGGGGGTGAATTTAATGTGCTTGAAATTGAGATGGGATTTGAGGACATGGGACTAGGAGCTAAAGTTTATGGGGAAAAAGGAATTAGGAATATCATGAACAACCCAGATTTTACCCCTGTCAGGAAAAGCCAAGCCTGGCCCTGGCCTCCAGAGTTTTTCAGCACCTCAGCCATACCAGCGAGGAAGGGGTTTTACCACGGGCCGGAAAAATACTTGCTAACTCACCAGTCAATAGATTCCTTGTGAGGCTAAAAGAAACTATTCTAAGAGTACTTTTCTGCCGCCTTTAAAAATCCAAGTTGCCCTCTTACTTTCCTATCTTTACTCCAAATCTTCAGAACAACTGGGGGTTAAACTTTGCTTAAATTGTACACTCCCCAAAACGTAATGCTTTGGTTCTTAGGATAGTGAGACCCAAAATGTGATGACATTCAAAGGAAGGGAACAGTGAGAAACAGCTGTTGGCCAAATGAGCAAGGGCAGTGATGATATGAAAACAATACTGATGATATTACCTTGTATTTCAAAAGCATCCTTCTGCAAAAAAGGCTCACAATATTGCATGGATACGTATATTTTATCTTTTCTGCTTGTTGATTGAAAAGAATTAGTTTCATTCTTATTAATGCATATTTCTATAGCTATCCACAAATATTTTAGCTGCGTCTTGAACTGCACTTAATTTCTTCACTGAGCAATATCTGGAAGTTGCACTGACTTTTTTTTTTCAGTTTCCTAGGTTTCTATTTCCTGCGTCCTCTTCAGCTTTAGGCAGTAGCGGTTTCCTCTTGCTCTGTTAGTGCCTTTATCTTTAACTTGTCTGAATCCGTGTTAGCATAACTTTTTAAAACCCTCACCTGAGGATATGTTTATGGATTTCAGAGAGAGAGAGAGAGTGTGTGAAAGGGAGAGAGGAACATGAATCAGCTGCTTCCAAAACACATCTGACGGGATCAAACCTGCAACCTAGGTATGTGCCCTGACTGAGAATTGAACCCTGAAACCCTTTGGTGTACAGGAAGATGTTCCAACCAACTGAGCCACCCGGCCAGGGCAGTTATTAGTTATTTTTAACTTTTTAACCAGGGGTGCACATTAATCAGGTGTTCCTGATTTTTCCGTTCATTCTAACATAATGTAACTTATGACCTGTCTTTACTCTCACATTTCTGAACTTTAGAGTGCCATGTGACCAAAGCGTCGGCACAAGCTTGTGCTGCTTCCTCCAGCAGACTCAATAGACTCTTTCTAGACGTCTCCTTAAACTCTCTTTACACAGCAGAAATCTTTCTCTGCAACTCATTTTACTCTGAAGTGGTTTTGTCTGATGAGTGTTGGTTGAAATCAAAGACCTTAGAAGTGAAAGCCCTTCCCCCAATTTTTATTCTGTCCCTTTGTCTTTAGGAAGGACCCATGTTGCTCTCGATTAGCAGGCAGTGCAACTGAAACCCAGAGCAGTGACTTGTTTAAGGTCACATCTCTACCAAGTACGGAAGCAGAAGGTGGCCTCCACCTTCCCAAGAGAGTTGCAGTGGGAGACTAGAGAAGGCAGTTGGCTCCAGAGAAAGGAAGTTTCTGAATAAGTAAACTATTTGGTAATTGTGTGGAGAAGCTATTGGTGCTTGGATGCAAATCTATATCACTTCAGGAATATTAATAAAGACCAGTGAAAAGCTAGGTAGTCATGAGAATTATAGAAGAATGAGACTGTGCTCAAACAGTCCAGTGATCCAATATTCTAGTCTCCTAATGCTGCATAACAAACCACCCTACAACTCAGGGGCTTAAAACAATATTTTGCTCACACATCTGCAGTCTGGGTAGAGTTCTGCAGCGACAGCTCTACTTCATGTTAGCTGGGATTACTCAAAGCCAGAACTAGAATCCTCTGAAGACCCGCTCAATTCAGACACCTGTGGGACAGAACAGCTAGGGCTGCTGGGGTTCCTCAGACATCGCTCCCTATGTCTACATGACCTTTCCATATGGGCCCTTCAGCATGGCAGCCACAGGATAGCCAGACTTCCTACATATCAGCTCATTGCTTCCAAGGGACGTGGCCCAGGGAAGAGCTAGGCAGAAGCTGCAGCACCTTTGACGACGCAGCTCGGGAAATCATACAGCATCATCACTTCAGCCACATTTTCTTGGTCGAGGCAGTTACAAAGGTCTTCTCAGATTCAAGACGTGAGAACACAGGTTGCCCCCCCCACCTCCTGATGGAGAAGTGTCAGCACCCTATTGTAAAAAGGGGAGGTAGGGCGAGGTCTATATTAGAGCAGCTATCTTTGGGAATGAAATCTGCCACAACTAAAAACCACTGGATTACCAAACTACTGAAACCCACAGTTGAAATAGACCTCGAAAAGACCATCTATCTGTCATTAACAAAACTCATTCCACAAGGTGCAGCTCAAATGTCTGTTCCTTTTGGAATTCATCTTCGAAGTCCCCCAGCTTCCATAGCCCTTTGTAAATATGCCCACTCTCCCACTCCATATATTCTATTGTAATTTTTTTAAGATTTTATTTATTATTTCTTTTTAGAGAGAGTGGAAGGGAGAAAGAGCAGAGAAACATCAATGTGTGGTTGCCTCTCGCGTGCCCCCTACTGGTGACTTGGCCTGCAACCCAGGCATATGCCCTGACTGGGAATCAAACTGGTGACCCTTTGGTTTGCAGGCTGGCACTCAATCCATTGAGTCACACCATCCAGGGCTGTAATTATTTTTATAACGATCAGGCAGGTACTATCAACCTGACAATTAGCCAAACTTTTATTTCCTAATCAATCAATATGACATAGGAAACATCACAAAGAAGAGTCTTCAGACTGATGGAGAAGACACATTCCTATGGAAGCCAGAAGTGACACTTTGCACAGAAAACAGAGAGCAGAGAAAAAAGTATCCTCAATTCAGAGGAAAAAAGACTGGCATCACACAAAGAAAAAATATATATATATACACACACAGTATATACTTTTGCCCTACATTAAAAGTATAAGGCATAAGCAGTGAATGTCCAAACAACCTGGAGCGTCAAGCAGCTGAGTTGGAAGCACTGCCTAAAACAGCGGTTCTCCAACTCCCCTGCATCAGACTCGCCTTGAGAGTCTGTTGATCCACCACTCCCAGAGTTTCTGACTCAGCAGGTCCGGGCGGAGCCTGAGAATCTGCATTTTCGCGGGTTCCCAAGCCTGGAAATAGCAGCCATAGCTGAAGCACCGGCAAAGAGGAAGGAACCAGAGGACCCAAAAGCGGTGGGTGGAGAAAACCCAAGAGATGAAGTGCCCTGGTCTTAACAGAGTCCATTTCTCTGTGGGCCCCCCTACCGTACAGGACATCCTTGGGTGATTACGCCCCAGTGGCCGGAAGGCAGACACCGTTGCGTCTTCTCAGCCGCGGTGGCGAGGCGCCCCCTCCCGACCATCCTTGGGTGGTGCCAGCCGGGACCTCACACTTGTGACGTCTGCCGAGGTGGGCGGGGCTATTGCTGATAAGCTTCCCGCCGCCTCCACAAAGGAGGTTGGGGGTGAGAGCCGCGAGAAGCAAGTCCCCACCCCCCTGGGGCGGGGCCAGAGGGCCACCTGGCCGTGATTGGTCAGCACCACCCCCCGTGCGCGGTGACGTTGTGCTCCGTGGAACGTTTCTAAGAGGAGCGCGGGAACTGAGAAGTATAGGGTCTGGTGGGTTGTAAAGGCCCAGAAAAGAGTGTTTGTTCCGCTGCCAGGTGCTACTTGGAAGAGCCGGGCTTCTGTACCACGAGATTCCTGTCCTAGCCGCCTGCTACCTCGAAGGGCTTCTCTGCCCTGGTGAGCATCCGAGTGGGACCTCTGGTAGTCTGTGTGTGTGTGTGTGTGTGTGTGTGTGTGTGTGTGTGTGTGTGTGTGTGTGTGTGTGTGTGTGTGTGTGTGTGTGTTGTGGGAGGGGGTTACCCTGTGCTCGTGGCACCGAGAGAGGACAGAGGCGAGAGGAGCATCCTTTCAGTTTCTCTAAGGCTCTGGAGACTTCCCCTCGTCCCCACCACCCACCTTCTTAAGCCTTTAGGATCAGTGGTCTGATGTTGCTGGGCCTTGCGACTCTAGGAAATTAGGCATCGATTAGTTCTCCCAACAATTTTAAGTGCCTGCTCTGAGTTAAGAACTGTGCTACGCGCTGGGACTACATAGGTAATTATGTTCCCGTCACTTAGAAGTGGCAGGCACGGAGAAGATGCGTGATTCATATTCGAACTGAAATGAACACAGCCACTGAGGAGAGAACCTCGTACCGGGAAGACAAATAATTATTGCATGGTATGATAGGTGCTCAATTCCAGATACAAGGTGCCACCTCTTTGGGAAACTGATACCTGATCTAAGGTGTGAAGGAAGAGGCAAAACATTGAAAATCAACCTTTATGAATTCTCTAGCCACTGCCAATGGGCCTCTACAACCCCAGTTGTATATATGTAGTTGCCTATTCTTGCAAATAAATGGAAAACACGCAGAAGAGTATTGGTTCTTCTTTTTTCTTAATAGGTCCCAGGTTTCAGAGGAGATGACAGAGGAACTGGATCTCACGGGACAGGACTCTGATGGGTGTAGTGAGGAGGTGGTCCTAACTCCTGCAGAGCTCATTGAAATGCTGGAGCAGGTAAGTTTCCCAAATAGAATCCCCTTGCTCCAATTGTAGCCTCTTTTTTTTTTCCAGTCCAACTGTGCAAATGTCAGGAATCAGAAAAGGAAGAGATGGAATTCAAGGTTTATTTCATGAGAAGGGGAATCTTATCTATACAGTGATAAAAAAGCAGGGGGCCAGCCTCTGTTAGAGACCTTATCGTGTCAAACACAAAATCTTCAAACGAGGCCAGTAAGGGACGGCTTTGGGTACATCTACCGGAACGGTTCACAGAGCAAGGATTTGCACCTTGGTATTTGTAGACTACAGAAGTGTCGTGGTGGCTTGTAAGTTTTATGCCTTAGTCCCTTGAAACATTTGCTGGTTCCCTATGAAATGCCTGGGTTAGCAAGAAAGTACCAAAACACCTTTTTTTAGGAGAAAACTGGTTTTAATTCTTTTTCCTCCTATGGATGAGGGGGCACCCCCAAAAACCTAGAATTATCTTCTGGAGGGTAGGCTCCTTGTAGTACAGGCTCCCCCCACCCAGGTGAGTGTTCTAGGAACCCATCTGTATCAGTGCACCAGCACAGGCGCACCAGCTGGCGATGTTGTGAGAGGCTGCGTTTGGCTTCAGTGATTTTTTTTTTTTTTTTTAAAGACTCTTTCAGTGCATTTGCCTACTTCATGGTGGGTGATTTATGAGTGCACCTGCCCACACTGCACTGGGTGTTCAGCTGTTTTTGACCAAAAATGGTATGACCCCCATGCCCGACTCTCTCTATTCACTGGATCTCCTCCTGAGTGACTTTTTTTTTGTTTCCCTGGTCCTCAAAGGGAAACGTTTTGCCAATATGGAAGAGGTGAAACAAAGAAACAGCAGAAGCACTAAAAGGAGTCTTGATAGGTGCATTGCATCAAAGGGAGAGTACTTTGAAGGTTACTGAAGTTTAAACATGTAAGAATAAACATATAATTTTTTATAAATAAATTCTGAGTTTTGGGAGTTCCTCCCTTCTACTTTCTTTTTTCAGCTGTTCTCTATATTTTTAGTGCTTATCTAAAATCATTTCTAAGCTCCCTCTCCTTTTAGTCCTAGTAACTATGGTTGGAGTAGTTCCTGTGTGCCAGTAACTTAATTTACGATTATTGTCTTGTGAGGCTATGGTATGGTAGTTAGGAGCTTAGGCTATCTGTATGTAAATTCCCCCATTCCACAAGTCTGGTCTGTGACCCTTAGACAAGTTATATAGCTTGTCTCAGGCACTTCATTAATTGTAAATGGAGTTAATAATAGTGGCTGCCTCACAGAGTTGTGAGGATTAAATGAAGTGGTACACACATGAAGTGCTTAGCGTATTATCTGACGCATGATAAGCACTCACTGAATGTTAGCCGTGAGTAGTAATAATTCTTAAAAGAACCCAGTTAGGCAGGTATTATTGTTATCTCCATTGTACAGATGAGGAAGCTGAAGTTTAGAGATGTAAATTAACTTGCCCAAGGCCACACAATGGCAGCAGAGCCAGGATATGAACCAGATCTCTTTTTTACTTCAAAGTGCATGCTCTTAACCCACTACACCTGCTGCAATATCTTTATCTGTCTTTCTTTATCTGTCCCTTTCAAGAACTCATTTATGTGTGTTACTTTAGTGTTCTTCATTCTTTCCTACCATACATACTATCCTGAGAGACAAAACGTAATTTTAAAATTATATCTTATATGTTAATCCTAACTTTATAGCAATGATTTTTTAAAATTTTTATTTATTGATTTAGATAATAGGAAGGAAGAGAGAGAGAGAAACATCGATTTGTTGTCCCACTTATCTATGTATTCACTGGTTGATTCTTGTATGTGCCCTGACTAGGGATCAAACCCACAACCTTGGTGTATCAGGACGACATTCTAACCAACTAAACTACCCATCCAGGGCAATAGCAGTGTCTTAATTTATATCATAGACCTTTTTGAAAATCTGGTGAAAACTCTGGCCCTTCTTCCCAGAATAATACATGTATATACTCATGCAGAATTTTGCATATAATTTCAGAAGGTTCACAGACATCCTGAAATCTGCCTGCCTGGTTTGTGGACCCTGGTTTAAGAGCTACTGCTTTATTAGGAGAGGATTCATTAACCAAAAATCAAAAGGCACAAAGTATAAAAGGAAAAACTGATATATTCAACTTCATTAAATTAAGAATTCTGTTTTTATGCTTCAATGAGAGTAAAAAGACATGCCACAAAACTGGGAGAAAATATTTGCAACATTTATAACTGACAAAAGATTAGTATCCACAGTACATAAATAGACTTTACAAACTAACCAGTAGAAAACTGAAGTCCTAACAGGCATCTCCCAGAAGCAGAAACCAGGATGTCCAACAATTACATAAAAAGGTGTTCAACCTTTTTAGTAAATAAGAAAACGAGCATTTAAACCCCAGCGAAATATCACTTCATATCGATCAGACTGACAGAAATGAAAAAAGTGAATAATATAAAGTATTGGGAAGGATCTAGAGCAGTTTGCACACTTGTATACTACAGGGAGCATGTAAATTGATCCAGTCATTTTGGAAAATAATTTATTTTCTACTTAAGTTGAAGGCACACATATCTTGTTACCCAGTCATTCTACTCCTCAGTATATACCTTAGAGCAGGGGTGCCAAACTCATTTTCACCTGGGGCCACATCCGCCTCGCTGTTGCCTTCAAAGGGCTAAATGCAATTTTAGGACTGTATGAATGTAACTACTCCTTAACTGTTAAGTGAGAGCTCAGTGCTGCCACCGGCTAGAAACAAGGTGCCGGGCCAGATTTGGCCGGTGGGCCTTGTGTTTGCCACCTGTGCCGTGGAGAAATTGTACTCTAGGAGACATGCACAAAATGTTCATAGAATTGACCCAGATATCCTTCACCATAAGAATGGATAAGAAATTATGGCATATATGCACAATGAGAAAAAAAAAATGAATAAAAGATAGCTCATGCAACAGCATGGATAACTGTTAGGAGCATAATGTGGAACAACAAAAAATAAGTTGCTAAAGAAACTAGTTGTATAAAATTCAAACAGTGGCAAAACTATTGTTGGAGGAAGAGCTTGCCAGCTTGGATGGTGTGGCCTCCCTTGGTGTGCTGCAGATGCCTCAGTGATGTCAACACTTCACCCCTGGGGCGCAGAGCCTCCAGGCTGGTTGCCTCCCCTGTGTCATCAGGGGCTCCTTGGAAGGCAGCCCGAGGACAGCTGTGTCTGACAGCACAGCCTCAGCTTGGCAGTAGGTGAGCAGGAGTTACACCTCACGCGAGATGCTCTCTTGCCATACCCCGAGTGCAGCCAAGGAGTTGGCCTGCCACCTGGATAGCTGTCGCTGTTGGACAGACTTGGGCTGTAGAGCGTGACCTGAGGAGCAGCCAGACAAGGACCACTCACTGATAAACACAGCTCCAGGAGTATAGATGGGATATTCTTGAATCTGTAAGAAATGACTTAAAAGGTATTACCTACAGTGCATAGTTTCTGATTTCAATGATTGTGTTAGTTTGCTAAGACTGCATACCAAAGTACCACAGACTGGGGGACTTAGAGAACAGAGATTTATTTTCTCAACTCTGGAGGCTGGAAGTCTAAAATCAAGGTGCTGCCACAGTTGGTTTCTTCTCTGGCCTTTCTCCTGGGCATGTAGATGACCATCTGCTCCCTGTGTCTTTACACGGTCTTGCCTCTGTGCATCCATGTTCAGATTTACCCCTCTTACAAGGACACCAGCCATATTGGGTCCCAGTCCACCTAAAAGACCTCATTTTATTTAACTTTACTGTATTTTTCAGACTATAAAATGCACACCATTCCCCCCTCACCCCACCAAATGTGGGAGAGAAATGGGAGTGCATCTTATAGTCCAAATGTAGCTTACCTGGCTGTTTACATTTACATTGGTGAAATATTATGTTATTTATGTTATTAAATATTTTACCACATTCTTTGCTTCAAATTTTTTTCCCTATTTTCCTCCTCTAAAACCTAGGTGCGTCTTATGGTCCGGTGCATCTTATAGTCCGAAAATATGGTAATCACCTCTTTAAAGACCCAGTCTCCAAATACAGTCACATTCGACATTTGAGTGTGGGGTGTAGGGCGACACAGCTTAGTCCATAACATGTTGAACAGATTGTCATTAAAATTTTTGATCAGGCCCTGGCTGGTGTAGCTCAGTGGATTGAGCGCGGGCTGGGAACCAAGGGGTCCCGGTTTGATTCCCGGTCAGGGCACATGCTTGGGTTGCCGGCCAGGTCCCCAATGGGGTCCATGTGAGAGGCAACCATACACTGCTGTTTCTCTCCCTCTCTCCCTCCCTTCCCCTCTCTCTAAAAATAAATAAATAAAATCTTTTAAAAAAATTTTTTTTTTGATCAGGAACAAGATGTATCCACTTTAAACAAAGAATCTGGTTATTTAAACAAAACAAAACATCGATTAAGCATAAGTTCCTCAACACACATTTTGAAAAGATTTTATTTTAACATTTTACACTAACGTGTTTTCTCCTGTTTTGTATTTCATTAAATGTCATAACGCACTGTAAATGAGAACTCTGCCCCCCGCAATCTACCTTTTTACCCCGGCGCACCACACAAGTGCGATCTTTTTCTTTAAATGCTCTGTCATGTGAAGGTTGGAAAGAACTATATAGAGATAGAACAAGTGTAATGAAACTGTACAGAATATTAAACACTAAATTCAGGCTAAGGATTACCTCTGAGAAGGGAGGGACAGAGACTTTTAAAATAATGGTAATATTTGCTAAGGAAGTCATATGTACACAGATATTTGTATCACTATTCTTCATGTTTATTTGTATATTATAATTATTTTTGTAGGTATTAATATTTAATGAAATCAACTAAAAAGAAAAACTGCTTTATAAGTTCTCTATGACAGATTGCTCTTTTCTTGTTCGTTATGCTTCTTGAAAATACAGATTTTCTTTCTGGTTAACTTCTGCAACACTAATACAGAAGCTTGAGCACCTGAAAAAATTTTTGACAGTAGCAATACCTAGAATTTGATAATGTGTAGTGAAGGGATATTTGGAGAAGCAGGGACTCAAGGATGTCAGAAGGAATGCATTGAGCCTAGCTGGCATGTAATTCTGAGCTATGCTAAAACTAAATTTCCGGTAACTGAAAGATAGGTATACCTTTCCTCCATCACTTGTGGCTATTTCAGTTTTCTGAGCCTTGGTAACTTCTGAAATGTGTGCAGCATTTGGGCTCAAGTCATAAATTAGGGGTTTAAAACTCTTGTTCCAAAACTGTTTTAATAGATGAATATCCACTTCTTTATACTGTTGGACGGCTAGTAAATAATTTATGTTTTATCACCAATAAGATGAGGATAACTATACTCATTTCTTCTCAGATATTATAATGATGAATCAAAAAGTATTTATAAAGTGCTCTGAGCTTCAGGAATGGAGAGATTTGTGTAGTGTTACTTAATCTCCCCAGCCGGAAAGGTGCCAGTGCCCCCTGGTGGGGAGTAACAGCAGCCGAAGGAAGTGTGTTGCTGTTACTTAGTGAAAGGTACTGTTTGAACACCAGGTGGTGTTACTCTCAGCCACAGGCATACTGACATTTTTGAAATGAACAGTGATTTTTTTTGTAATGTTGGTTAAATATAAGGTTGTAAACACAATTTCCTACTAAAAGAAATGAGAAAGCCGTCATTAAACGGCTTGCCTTCAACACATTCCCAGTGTTTCCGACCAGCAGGCAGTCGTCCTACTAGTGGGAAATGCTGGAGACGGCTGTGATTTTCAGGAGGGACGAGGCGTGCACTGACTTACAGGGCTGTTTTGCTACTTTGTGAGTGGTGTGCACGTGCGTGTAATTTTTTTTGCATTGTTTTTTAGGCTTGGATGAATGAAAAGTTTGCCCCTGACCTGCTGGAAAGCAAGCCTGAAATTGTAGAATGTGTTATGGAACAGCTAGACCACATGGTAAGAGTTGCTTATCCCAGGGACACCAAGGAAGAGAGCATTAAAAGGGTTTGCCAGTGTAGTGAGAGGTCTGTTGGCAAATCTATTTTGTTTGGCCCAGACTAGTTTTTTTTGTTTTTTATAAAGATTTTATTTATTTATTTTCAGAGAGAGGAGAAGGGAGGGAGAAAGAGCAATGTATGGTTGCCTCTCACATGGCCCTCACTAGGGACCTGGCCTGCAACCCAGGCATGTGCCCCGACTGGGAATCGAACCGGGACCCTCTGGTTCCCAGCCTGCGCTCAATCCACTGAGCTACACCAGCTGGGCTGTTTTGTTTTTTAAATACTGAGTTAGTTACCTACATATACTGAGCATGAGAGTCCCTGTGAATATCAGGATATCATCTTCCCATGGAAAGTCTAAACACATGTCACCTCCAGCCCCATATGTTTACATGATAACGGCTGACCAAAGCAAGGTTCCAGTGTGTTCTCTGGTTCCCCATAGTCCCTAACTGCTCACCTTTCTATATGTCTTACGTGCCTGACCCCGGTTTGTGGGCCTGGTGTTAGATGAGCTTGGCTCAGTCGTTATCAGCCTCAGAGTAGCTATAAAACATTGATATTTTACAGTTTTTCAACTGGTGTTTTAACACTACTTTTAAGACCCACTAGACATTTCTTCTGTAGCTGCTGTGTTACCTCCTTCACCACTGGGCTGGAGCTCTCGTAGGCCCTTCTGACCGGTCAAATTCAGGTTCTATTTAAATAGTCATTTTCTAGAAGTGCAGCCGCACCTCGTTTTATTGCACTTTTTCGTGTTTCACAGTGCACTTTGTTGGTTTCTTTTTACAAATTGAAGTCAAGATCTTTCCATCAGCGAAAAGAGTATGACTCGCTTCATTGCGGTGTCTGGAACAAAATCCGCAATATGTGCGAGGTATGAACTTTATGTGATGAGGCTGTAGTCATATATTATTTGTGTAATTTGGGAATTAAAAGAAAGTGAGAACTCTTGTGAGTATTTTGTTCTCCTTTGACCTAAATGTAGTGCTTAAGTCCTCCGCATTGCCAGTGGTGATGGTCCTTGTAGGCTGCATGCAGATTAAACAAAGAAGGTTCTTGGTCTCTGCATATCATGTTTTTTATCAATTTTATCGTCCCTTTCAACAGGAAGAAAATCTCAGGAGAGCAAAGAAGGGGGACCTAAAGGTCAGCGTCCATCGGATGGAGATGGAGAGGATCCGCTATGTCCTCAGCAGCTACTTGCGGTGTCGGCTCATGAAGGTTTGACAGAAGTGAAGGATATATCTATAGATAGGGAAATTGTTTCCTTTTTAATCTACATAATGCTACCTGTAGGACATTTGTCAGTCACACATCTATATATGCACAACAGCTGGTGGTTAAACCAGCTGAATTTCTATGGCTTTTGCTAGAGAGAGAAGTGGTAAAGAGACCTGTAGGCATTAAGACTGTGCAGTGTATCATGTAGACTGAGCATCTTGGGAGGAAGTTAGGCTGGGGCCTGGGAGAGTGCAGGCCTTGAAGCTGCTGCCGAGGCCCAAAATCAGGGGAGCTAAAGAATAAGGAGGGCAAGAGATTGTTCTGGAGAAGCATAGATGGTACATGGCACACCTCTTGGGGACAGACACATTTATAATCTATTTGCTGTGAATGGTGTCCCCTGGTGTTATAGCAAGGCAGTGCTGCCTTGACATTCAACTATAGCTCTAACTTATAAAAATGAAATTGCAAAATATTCTTATTTAGTACAATACCTATTTTAACCCTGGAAATTTCTTACTTCCTTTAAGTTTCTTCTCATTAGCTCTGCTTGTCCCCTTAGTTATTATTAAACGAATACATTGTCCTTTGTGAGAATGCTTTAGATATCTAAAGACAGCTCCCAAGTCTTATTGAAATCCTCTTAGCTAAACGTTTCAACCATTTGTTTCCATTTACTCTCCTGGTCTCTTTCCTCCAAAGCTCTAGTTTGTCGATAGCCTTCTTTGACTACACCACCTCAGCCAAATACACTCTTCCAGTTGTAGTTCGGTCATGTTTGTTAAAGCAGGATGATCATTTCCCATTTTCTGGTCGTTAAAATGGCAGTAACACCGCCCAGTGTTACGTTGGCATGTTTGACAGGCATGTCACACTAAGCGCATTCTGTACTCATGTTCACTTTAGCCTTATCTGAAATGTTTAAGTCACCGTCACCCCACCCTGTCACTGTCTGGTATTTGTATGGCTGGATTTTTGACTCGTAAGTGTAGGGCTTGAGGCTCATCCCCCTTTAGCTTTATTTTATTAAATTTGGCCATCTCCCTGGTTTCTGGACCCTGATCTTGTCGCCTAATGCATTAGCTATCTCTTAATACTTACGTCGCCAGCAAATTTGATGCATGTGTCATCAAGGGTCTTGTCTGATTCCTTAATAGGACCAGGCCTTTGCTAGAACATTCCACCAAAGACTTCCCGGAGGACTCACGTCTCTCTGTTGAGTCAGCAGTCTTTGTTTAACTGCCCATGAGTCTCCCGCTCCATGCTGCTACCCTGCCCCCGTTCACAGCTTGTCCCCAAAGGTGTCATAACGACATTATCAAGTTTTGAAAATATTGAGACACACAGTGTGCCTCTTCACTCCACCCTCAACTAGCAGGCCGCTTGCTTCTCTGGATAAAACCTCTTCGTGTTTACTACTTACTTTTCTTTGAATTCACAAACTATATTTTAAATATTAAAATATATTTAATATATATATCCCTATTCTAATATAGTGCCACATGTCAATGTTAAGGACACTAGTCTATATTTGAAGATTCTCCACCTTCTGTATTTTTGAAAATTGGGAAGTTTGCCTATCTCTGATCTTTCATACCTCTTTTGAACTAATTCTTCTGAGGTTAGGAGACTACCTATATTTTTAATAAGTGATAAAGTAGTAGTAGCAATTTACATATAATAGGAGAAAGCGCTTTGTCTATTTAAACCCCGTATAAATGTTAGTTTAATTTATCCTGGAACATAATTGATCCGAGCCAAAAGTATTAAACTCCTTTGAGTAGAATAACTGCTCCTTTAGCTTGGCCGGCTGGTGTCCCTGACTGTTGTTGCTTTCAAACGGCAGACCGGTCCCTTCCAGGTTCCTGGCCACACATCTTTCGTCCTTTTTTCCTGGTAGTTCTTGGCATTTTTTATAAGCCGCGCCTCATCGTGGGCTTTGTCCTTGCTGTTTGTATGAAGTGTAACTTTTCTGTCTGCTCCTGTATTCTGTCTGCACCTTTCCAGCTCTTAAGCATTTTCCTCTCATAGAAGAATACTCTGTACAGTTACGCAGATATGTTAAGTAATATCTCCTTCTCTTCCTCTTAAATATCATTTACAGTTGTGTTCAGATTATCTTTTTTTCTTATCCTCACCCGAGGACATGCTTATTGATTTTAGAGAGAGGGGAAAGCGAGGGAGAGAAACACCGACGTGAGAGAGTGGCACCAATCGGTTGCCTCTCCCACATTCCCCGACTGGGGACCTGACCCGCAATCTGGGCGCGTGCCCTGACTTGGAATCAAACCTGCAGTCTTTTGGGTCACGGGATGCCACTCCAACCAACTGAGCCGTACTGGCCAGGGCTCCAGATCATCTTTTACAGAAGCGCATCATTCTTTTCAGAGCCATTATCTTTCCTCTGAACTGTTTGAAACCTGTTTTCTTGAAGTCCAGAGTATAGGTCTTATTATTAAAAGACTTGAGCATGAAGACTTGCCATTGTTGAAGTCAGTTTCTATACTCACCACCATGTATTTCAGAAAACTAGTATGTTTGACGCTTAACTCCTGACAGATGCTTTCATGATGATTTTTATTTATCCTCACAGATAGAGAAGTTTTTCCCTCATGTCCTTGAAAAGGAGAAAACACGCCGTGAGGAAGAGCCTTCTATCCTTTCTCCAGCAGAGCTTGCCTTTGCCAAAGAGTGCGTAAGCAGGGAGCGGGGGCCTGCCTTTCTCTCCCTGGCCGGCGAGCAGGAGTTTTGCTGGTTGTATCCACGAAGCCAGTCTCAGAGCCGTTGCTGTCTGTCTGATAGTGCTGGTGGCTTCCACCAGCCAGGTTGTCACAGTGATTTTAATTTGTGTATTTCAGGTACATGGCTAACACAGAGACCTATCTAAAGAATGTTGCCTTAAAGCACATGCCTCCTAATTTACAGAAAGTAGACCTCTTGAGGTCAGGTAAGAACATTCTCTTTTCAGTCACCCCAAGTATCACATTCCAAGTATCTTCAGATGCTTTAGAATAAGATCTTTACCTTTACTCTTTTTCTCTCGAACATGGGAAAATAAGTATGTAGATAAACAGGAAAGGAAAGAGAAGAAGGGTTGAATTCAAACAGAAGATCGTTTAGAGCAGGTACAAGGGTAGCCAAGTGTTCTTCAGGTTAGGCTGACATTCTTGTGACTGGTGTTACCCATGCAGGCTCATTCTTGCCTTCAGCCATGCGTTCCTTCTGGCGGGCATCTGCGCAGCACGGGGCTCCTTTGGGCACTGAGGGTACGAGGGGATCTCTGCTCTCGAAGAGCCAGCAGTCTCGTCCTCACAGATTCCAGACTGTGCGGGGACTGACTAGCTACCAAGGAGGATTCAAAGGAGGCTAAAGAAACCTTCAGTGACTCCTCGTTACCCATAGTAAAGGCTCCTCATCTTTCCCTGATGAGAAACCGTTACGGAATAGGAGAGCAGGACTGAGTTGGTGGTGGGCGAGAGGCAGCTGAAGTAGAGCATGGCCAATGCCTCCGCCTCTCCCCCTCTTCACAGAGCGGCCCTAAAATTCTGCTGAGCTGAGGGGAGGGACTCACAATAATGGCTCCTACCCTTGGATCAGCTAATTGGAGACCCCTAGCATTTAGGTTAAAGTCCATACCTCTGTCTTTCACAACTTGCCATATCCAAGCAGGACCTTTGTCAGGCAAAACTGCCAGACCAAGTCCCATCATGCTCCAGGGACTGGAGCCCACATTGTTCACAAACTAAGCTTTGTGTGCTGAAGCCACAAGTTCAAGTACAACTGAGCCGTGGGAGTTTATCTCCCACCCTGCCTGTGCTGGGGCCACATTGACCCCTGTGGCAGGTGGAGAGCTAGAACAGGGTGGGTGGGGACCTGGTCCACCAGCTGTCTCAGCCGGCCCAGGCTGTAATAGCAAGTACCACACGCGGGGGGCTCACACAGCAGACACTGGTTTCTCGTAGATCCGGAGGCCAGAGTCCACGATCAACGTGCTGGCAGGGCTGTTTCCTCCAAGCCCTCTGTCCTTGGCTGGCGCTTGGCAACTCTCTTTCTGCCTCTTCACATGGCTACCCCTCTGTGCACACATACCTCAGCGTCTTCCTCTTATAATGACACCAGTCAGGTCAGATTAGTCCTCACCCTACTGGCCTCATTTTAACTTCATTACCTCTTTAAAGGCCCTATACCAAACGCACTCCCATTCTGACGTACTGAGGGATTCAGATTTCACCATGAATTTGGCGGGTGACACAGTGCAGCCTGTAACACCAAGGGCAAGCCACACCCATACCAGATTGGTCATTTTGGTGAACCTGCCTGAGGGAAACAGAAGGCCCAGTTTGTATCCGGTTCAGCCACTTTTGTCTGCACCTTAGAATAGGGATGGAGCAAGGAACACATACCTAATCATTAACCATTGCTATCACAACCAATTGGCTAAAGCAGCCACGGACTACTGATGGGCGTGTATCTGAATCCCTGGGACTGGAGCTAAGTGGTTGTCCCAGAGCTTCTACTTGATGCTAGTGGACACCTCCTGAAACACATGTCACTGTCCTGAATTCCTTACAAGGACTAGAGCCAGGCACTTGGAATTGGAAGCTGGAGTCGGGTGGAAGGAGGAGGGAACAGCCTGCCCTGTGATACTGGAATCTTGCTTGGTTAGCCCAGGTGCTGTGAGTCTCTCAGGCCTCTGGAGCACTGGAGACCCCTATGGCAGGGTAGGGTAAGGCATGTTGAAGTCCAAGCTGGGGTTCCTGGAATCAGCTTCCCAGTGCGGTCGACTGACCCTGATATTGGAGTCTCCTTGGCAAGCCCAGAACCCTGGAGCCACCGGGGGGTCCCTCCTTAGACCTTTGGAGACTGTTATCCTGAACCCACTTCTATAAATGAGGGGATCGAGGGCAACATGAAATCTGAAGTGGGCTGTGAGAGCAGTTCATCCAGTAGGTTCTGGACCCTGCAGTGCGTGGAGTCTCGGGTGCTAATGGAGCACTAGGAAGCAAAGACCTATCGAGGAGCAGCCCAGCTTGGGCACTCACGTAGCTTGAAATGTTGGCCGGCGGTTGAAGAGGAGGACGGATGACTGCAACTTCTTAACCTGTAATCAGGCAGTGAGGGACCCCTTAGTCTAGCATTCAAGACTCATCACCATACAGTTGAGTCTTTCTAACATAGCAGGTCCTTGAATGGCATTTCTTTCCATGTCCTCTCATTATAACATTGATGAAATGCAATTCTTGTTTATAGCAGTTAGCCTATGGTAAAATTGGTTTGGTTTTTGTTTTTGTTTTTAAGATTTTATTTATTTATTTTTAGACAGAAGGGAAGGGAGGGAGAAAGAGAGAGAAACATCAATGTGTGGTTGCCTCTCTCGTGGACCCCACTGGGGACCTAGCCTGCAACCCAGGCATGTGCCCTGACTGGGAATTGAACCAGCAACCCTTTGGCTCGCAGCCCACGCTCAATCCACTGAGCTACACCAACCAGGGCTAAAATTGGTTTTGTTACACATTATTTCACTTAGTCACAGAACCTGTCGACAACATTAAGTGAGGACCTACTGTAATGTCTCCTCTAACTCTTTTATATAGAACTATTTTCTAACCAGATATATACACTCTGACCTCCCAAAAGGTCATGCAGATTTCTGCCATGGCCCTTGTCATCACCCACCAGGCTCATGCTTCCCCTTTAAACCCTACTCTGTCCTTCAAAGGGCACATCGACTCCTTTCTCCCCACAGCGTTGAGGGAATGGGCCCCTCATGTGAGGCTTCATCAAATGCTGCTATTACCGCCTTGTCCAGGACCATGTGTTCTGCTTGCTTGTATTCTCCACGAGGTGTCAAGAATCCCTGCACATCTGAAATACTTGTCATTCGTTCAATGACTGGGTGCTCTGTGGAAGCATGGCTGGGAAGTATGCAGCTGTTTCTAGAAGGAGCCAGATCTCTCCTCAAACCATCCTACCCCAAAAATACTTTTACGTCACGGGTCCTTGGTGCTCGATACAATTAATCCCAGCAACTTTTCCCATATTGGTTTTGTTAGCTAAGCATTTTCTGATCACATTATTATTTTTCTGGCAGTTCCCAAACCAGATCTAGATTCATATGTGTTTCTGAGAGTGAAAGAGCGACAAGAAAACATTCTGGTAGAACCAGAAACAGATGAGCAGAGGTGAGTGATGTGTGATTCTGACAGTGGGAAATGCTTTTCCCAGTAGAGCACCTGCTAAGCTCTCCACATATATTTTTTTCCTCCTTTTTTCAGGGACTATGTGATTGACTTGGAAGAAGGCTCACAGCACTTGATCCGATATAAAACCATTGCACCACTAGTTGCTTCTGGAGCTGTACAGCTAATTTAAAACCGAAAAGTAAATAAACAATGAAGACATGGAACCTTAGAGAGAATATTCAGAAACTCCACATTACCACTTTGTGCCTAAGGACAACAGATTTTTCCCAGCAATGCTGTGGATCACAAGGGCACTGAGAAGGCACTCGGGGCGGGATTCCTAACTTGCCCTGCGTCCTGACTCTGCTGTTTCAGCTGGAATCAGCAGGTGGGGCCATCGCTCTGTTCAGTCCGCATGGTGGGCAAGTATGCGACTTTCACTTTGCGCACCGTTTCCCATTATGGTGTTTTTTGGACTAAGCAAAGGGAGGCAAAGGTAATTCATAAAAAGGTATCACTGCCTGTAATTGGGGGACTGTAGTTAGCACTGACCTGGTAGTGGCAGGAGAGTTCATTTAACCTACTTGGTAGAAAGAGTATAAATAGATGAAGGAAAACAGCTGTGGCCTTCTCTGATCTGTCTCTAAATCGTATAAATTTTTTGGAACCTCTAACATTGGACTTAAAACCACTCTCTGTCATGCTTCACTGAGAATCAAAACTAAACCAGAAAATCACTATCCAGTTTCAGTTTTGTGGCAGAAGGAGCTTCAAGACAGGTCTCCGCTTGCGTTCTCACACAGTGTGTTCTCCCTGCTGCTGACCTGCATGCAGCCTTTTCTGAATCTCAGGCAGCTTCGCCAAGCCACCTCCAGGCCATCTGCTCATCCTTGGCCAAGGCTCTGTTAGCAGAGTGACATTAATATCCTATACTGTGACCTCAGAAGCAGCTTTTCTTTTTTAAGCTCTTTACTTTCTCAAGGGAAGTGGATGAAATTAAACCAGTGTGAATGGAGACTATCGCCGTGGTACCTGAAGGAGGAATGTGAACAGTGAATGAATCGTCTTTCCTTGAAAAATGATAAAAAGCAGCCTGCATTCCAGTCTTCTCTTGCTTCCTGAAAAGGCAGGCGATTTTTATGTGTGTGATATAGGCTGCCTGAGTAATCGATGTAAATATTGCTATGATTTTCAAGAGAAGTCTCTGAGTGAAAGCAAGGAAGTTTTTATGAATAAAAGCATTCTATATTTCATGCAGTAGCTTATTTTTTCCAGACTGCTGTTACCTTCCCTAGCCATTCATTTAACAAATATGCACTGAACATTTAGTGTGACGGGGACAGTTCAGGGCACTGAGGCTCCGACCCAGAGTTAGACAGGAACTGTACCTGCTCACGTGGTGATAAATGCCATGCAGAGAATTAGAACAGAGTGACTCCCTGGAGAGTTTGACTGGATTGGGTGGTCTGAGAGGTTCTCACTGAATTCAGTGAATCTCACTGTAATAGGCCAAGATCTGAATAACAAAGAAGGTGCCAGACACACAGTTCAAAAGGAAGTCCACTCTGGGCAGAGAAGGCGGCCTGTGCAAAGGCCCTGAAGTGGAAATGAACCCTGACTGCAGACTGTGGCTAGAATGCAGTGTGCAACATGGACGCTGGTGGCTAAAATGCAGGATAAGGCCTGAGAGACAGGCTGGGCCCAGAACTCTTACGGGTTTGTTAGCAGAGGTCCCATTTGGTCCTTAGAGCAGTCCTGAGAAGTAGGCAGGGCTGGCGGTGTGTAATAGGTAGGAAACAAGGTGTATGTTCAAAGATAAGTCTGAAACTAGAACCTAAGTCTTCCTCCTAGGCATGAGTATGCACACTCACTCACCATTGCCTCCATTGTGCTAAGCAGCAAGGAAGAACATGGGCATTTTGCTGTTACAAGTACATCCTAAGCCTTCATATGCATTCCAGTTGCCCGAAGATCTTGTTCAGATGCAGATTCTGAATCAGGAGTTCTGGGGTGAGCCCAGGGTTCTGAGGAAATCCTGGGCTGTGCACTTGCTGCTGACCCAGGGACCACACTTCCAGTGGCAGGACTCCACGTTTTCACGTCTCTGGTTCCTGTCTTGTGCAAGCCGGAACGCACGAAGTTGTTTAGCGTCTCTACTAAAGCTGCGGAGTAAATTACTCCATTTCCTAGTCACCTCTTCAGAGGAAGACTGGTTTTAAAATAAAGGGGAAGTTGAATTTCAAAACCAGGTAGAAAGGGAAATGATGTGTCTTAATGTGACGTTGACTGACTTTGCTTTATTGTCAAAAACTCAGTGGAAGCATGGCAGAGCATTTCCTTCAAATAATTACATCATACTTCATTATCATAAGCTCATCACCAGCAAGGTTGCTATTCCTGAGAAGTGCTTGCAGGTCCCTGTCTGGGTTTTCTCAGCCACAGCGATCCTGTATCAGCTGAGACCTTGCAGGAGAACCCCAGCTGTGTTTACTCTGTGCCTAGGCCCCGGCAGGCAGCAAGGCTTTAGTGCCATCTTCACATGCATCGAACTCCTTTCTGGGTTCTATATGAAGTTAACCATGAAGCTTTTGGAGTGAATTGTTAAGCAAGCACATTATTTTTCAGTTCTTCATGTAATGTTTTTTGAAATAATTTTTTTATCAAGGGAGGCTAAACATCCCAAACATTTGGATTCTTTGAATTGAATTTTTTCTAATTTTATTTGCTTATGTTTAGAGAGGGGAGAAGAGAAGGAGAAAGAGGGAGAGAGAAACATTGATGTTCCAGAGGAATATCAGTTGGTTGCCTCTCGCATGCCCCCAACTGGGGATCCACCCACAACCCAGGCATGTGCCCTGATCGGGAATCAAACCGGCGACCTTTTGGTTCACAGGCTGGCGCTCAATCCACCAAGCCACACCAGCCAGGGCCCACCTTAGCCACTTTTAAGTGTACAGTTCAATGTTATTAAATACATTCACCATGTGCAACCATCACCGCCATAACTCTTTTCATCTTGTGAATCCAAAACTCACCACCTATTAAATAATAATTCCCCATGATCCCCTCCCCACAGTCCCTGAAAACCACCATTCTGTTTTCCGCTTTTATGATTTCGACTACTCCAAATACCTCATACAAGTGGAATCATGCAGTATTTCTCTTTTTGTGACTGGTTTATTTCCCTTAGCATAATGTTTTTAAGGTCCATACATGTTGCAGCATCTGCCAGAATTTCCCTCCTTTTCAAGGCTGAATAATATTCCACGGTATGTGTAGTATGCCACATTTTGTGTACCCAGTCATCTATCAATGGAAGTGGGTTGCTTCCACCTTTTTTCTATTCTGAATAATGGTGCTATAAATGTGGGTATACAAATATCCTTTCAAAACTGTTTTCAATTCTTTTACGTATATACCTGGAAGTGGACTCACTGGATCCTATGGTAATCATAGCTAATTTTTTCAGGAACTACCCTACCGGTTTTCACAGCAACTGTGCCATTTTACACTTCCACCAACAGTGGCACGCAGGTTCCAGTTTCTCCACATCCTCGCCTCTACTTGTTCTGTATTATTTTGTGGTATAAGGTGTCGTAGTTTTTATTTGCACTTCCCTAATGATTAGTGATTTTTTTTAAAGATTTATTTATTTTTAGAGAGAAAGGAAGGGAGGGAGAAAGAGAGGGAGAGAAACATCGATGTGCGAGAGATACATTGATTGGCTGCCTCTCACACACCCCCAACTGGGAACCTGGCCTGCAACCCAGGCATGTGTGCTGACTGAGAATCAAACTGGTGACCCTTTGGTTTGCAGGTCAGCGCTTAATCCACTGAGCCACACGAGCCAGGGCTGATTAGTGATTTCGAGTATCTCTTCGTGTGTGTATTGGCTCTTTCTGTACCTTCTTTGGAGAATTATCTATTCAAGTCCTTTGCCCATTTTTTAATTGGGTTTTTTGTTCTTGAGTTTTAGGAGTTCTCTGTATACTCTGGGCATTGATCCCTTATCAGGTAAATGGTTTTCAAATAGTTTCTCCCATTCCGTGGGTTGTCTTTTTACTCTGTGAATAGTATTTTTCAATGCATAAAATTTTAATTTTCACAACAGCTTGTTAATTTTTCTTTTGTCACCTGTGTCTTTGCTGTCATAGTCAAGAAATCATTGCCAAATCTAATGTGAAGCTTTTGCGGTGTTTTCTTCTAAGAATTTTATGGTTTTAGGTCTTAAATTTAGGTTTTTGATCCATTTCGAGTAAATTTTTGTAGATAGTGTTACGTGAGGGTACAATTTCATTCTTCTGCATATGACTACCCAGTTTTCCCAGCACCGTTTGTTGAAAAGACTGTTCTTTTACCCATTAAATGGTCTTGGCCATCTTTGTCAAAAATCATTTGACCACATATGTGAGCGTTTATTTCTGAGTTCTCTATTCTATTTCATTGGTCTATATGTCTGTCTGTATCACTTTATTGCTGTTCTGATTACTGTAATTTTGTATTAGGTTTTGAAGTCAGGCAGTGTGAGTCCTCGGTTTTGTTCTTCTTCAAGATGGTTTTGGTTTTTCAGGGTCCCTTGATATTCCATATGATGAGGGGTTTTTCTACTTCTGAAAAAAGTCATTGGGATTTTGATTGAGATTGCACTGAATCTATCAATCGTTTTGGGTAGTATTGACACTTTAACAACTTCAGATCTTTTGGTCCATAAACATGGGGCGTGTTTTATTTATTTAGGCCCTTTTTTTATGTCTTTCAGCAGTGTTTCATAGTTCTCATTGTACAAGTCTTTCACTTCCTTAGCTAAATTAATTCCTAAGTATTCTTTTCAGTGCTATTATAAGTGAAACTTTGTAATTTCCTTTTTCAGATTGTTCATGTATAGAGTTACTGTGTAGTATCCATTCTTTTCACCTTGCAGTACCCCCTTGAACATTCTTGCATGGCAAGTCTAGTGGTCATGAACGCTTCAACTTTTGTTTATCTGGAAAAGTCTTAATTTCTTCCTCACTTTTGATGGACAGTGTTGCTCAGTATAGAATTCTCGGTTGACAGTTTTTTCTTTTAGCAGTTCACATATATCAATCTACTGTCTTGTGACCCCCAAACTTTCTGATGAGAAATCTGCTGATAATCTTATTGAGGACCCCTGGAATATAACGATGCCTATCTTCTTGCTTTCAACACTGTCTTTTGTAAGTGTGATTATAATATGCCTCAGTATGGGTCTCTGAATTCATCTCACTTGGAGTTTGTTCAGCTTCTTGGATCTTTGTCTTTCATCAAATTAAGGAAGTTTTTAGCCATTATTTCTTCAAATATTCTCTTTGCCCCTTTCTGTCTCTCTTCTCCCTCTGGGACTCCCACGATGCATATTTTGGTCCTCTTGATGGTTGTGTCCCACAAGTCCCTAAGGCTCTGTTCACTTTTCTTCAGTCTTTTTTCTTTCAGTTACTCAGCCTTGACAACTTCCATTGCTCTGTCTTCAAATTCACAGAATATAGCTTCTGCCTGCTGAAATAGGCCTCTGAATTCCTCTAGTGATTTTTTTTAATTTCAATTATTAAACTTTTCAGCTCCAGGATTTCTTTTTGGGTTTTTTTTTTAGGTTTTATGTGTCTTTATTGATATTTCCATTTTGTCCACCATCACTTCTTGACTTTGTCCACATCTTCCTTTACTTCTTTGAGCATTTTTAAGATAGTTGTTTTAAAGTCTTTGTCTCGTATATCTACCATCAGGTCTTTCTCAAGGACAGTTTCTGTTGTTTTTTTTTTAAAGGGTTGCACTTTCCTGTTTGTATGCCTTATGATTCTATGTTGAACACTGGTCATTTGAATCTAATAATATAGTAACTGTGGACATCAGGTTCTCCCACCCCCACCCCACCCCCCACTTCAGGGTTTGCTGTCTTTGATATTGTTTTTGTTTACTTGATTGTTGTAGGCTCAATGCCAAGGTCAACCTTAGATATAAAGTTGACATCTTCCTAGGCCTTTCCTGAGCCTTTGCCAGAGCACATGTGTCACATTCTAATTTTATCTGTATGCAGTTGTTTTTTAATGTCCTAGTCTTCAAGTCTGACTCCTGAATGGGGAAAAGGCCAAAAATAAAGGTGAGAGGAACAGACATCAGCTTCTCAAATCCCTTGAAGTCAGTTCAACCAGAGGGGAAGGGACTCGCAACAGTGGTGGGAGACACAGCAGCTGTGGTGGCCCACCTCGATGTCTTCATCTCCGTGATTAGAAGCAGCAGTCAGAGCACAGATCCTTGATATTTGGAAGGCAGGTTTCTTTTTGCCCATCCTGGCCCCCACAAGCTGCATGCAAGCTGTTCCAGGAACACTTTCCATATGGCGGCGGTGGAAAATGGGTAGCTACTGCTGTACTAAGAACTGAACTTGACCAAAATTAGCTGCACTTTACCATTCAGATCTTCCCCTAGAAGTTGCAAGCCCTCAACAGACTCCAGACTTCTGAAATAGTCTTATCAGACAGATTCTGCCAGTGCACTTGCATAGGTGGAGAGACAGGTTCCTGGTGCTTGCTACTCTACTGTCTTCCATAATCCGCTAAAAATTGATTTTTTTAATGTATCTAATCAACTAACTCTGAAAGTATTCTCAAGTTGTAAAAAAAAAAAACTTTCTTAAAAAGCAAAATCAGTACTCTTTACTTATTTAACAGACTTGATTTCAAATAACTTACCTGTTTCCAAATATCAAATAGTCCTTCCATGGCTGAAAAACCACTACTGCAGGTATTCAAAGGAATGTACTGTAAATTCTGAAGGCAATAATAATAATGTCTAATGTTTATAGGTATTTACTATGAACCAGGCTCTTCTTCTATCCTTTAAGTAAACTTGTAAATCTTTACAACAACCCTGTGTAAGGAAAAACTACAGACTTGGAGTGAAGAAAAAGATTACTGGATTATCCTCTCAACAGGATGCTTGATCCGTGTCGGTTCGTGTTCATGCCTCTGAATAGGCTATTTTCCAACTATAGAGGTAGAAGCTAACTTATAGAAAACTGGTAAGAGAATATTTCCTCACTGTTGCTATGTAAATTATTGCCGTCCATGGGAATGCAAACGAATATTGTCCTGTAGAGAAGAGTGAAATCAATTCCTCATTTGAACCTCTTTTTAACGTTTTCCTGGTCCACTCATGAAATAGTAAGTGAAATAAAATTTTTGGTACACGTTCATTTTATATCTGCATGAGAGTCAACAGTTCCTACTATATAAATGTTTACACATAAATTTTAATCTTTATACACTTATAAGGTGGGTAATATTGGTATCCTCATTTTATAGAGGAGAAAACAGACTAAGGTACTCAAGGCCACATAGCTTACTAAGGAGAGGACATGGGATTGAAACTCCAGTGAGACCAGAGCTCCAGAGTTCATCCTCTTGATTACCTTGAAGTATTCTGCAAGTAAATACCACAAAAGGAAAGGAGGGCCAAACACGTTTTGTGCAATGATAGCTTCACGGAGTAAGGTTCAGTCTCTTAAAGACTCCTCAGAGGAAGTAACCACTGCCATTCACATGACTTTTGAGAAAGTGGCATTTTTCTTAATATAGCAGTATTTTCTGCTTTAAGCAGATCGTGTCCTACATGCCACAATGCTTACAGATGTTGCCTAACCTGTTAATACAAGGAAAACCATTCAGAAGAGATTCTGCACACAATTACTTATGTCTCCCTTCTTGTCCAGTTCTATTAGGTTCTGTGAGAAGAAGAACAAAAGTAAAACTACTCTGCCCCCAAGGAATTTACAAAAACCCTAAGCAGATTCCCTAAGTGTGCATCTAAAAATAGCAGATTGTTTGGCTCAGGGGGAAAAAAATTGTCTTTTAACAGTCAGGACTAAGAAGGTTGAAAGGAAATTATTTTCTTTGGTTCAAAATGCTATAGATGAGAGAATGTTTTAAGCCTCTTAAATGGGGTCCTCCATGGGACCCAAGTCGTTCCAGCTCAAATGTAAATTTTTAAAACTTCAAATTGGTGCTCCTGTTATCTCTGAACCTATAATTTTCTTCAAATATAATTCTGACCTTTTAATTGCCTCTCTTAAAAATCTTCAGTGGCTACCCATTACCTACAGAAAAGGCCAGGAGTAGAGGAGATTGATATTCATTGAGCATCTGTGTCCTAGACAGTGGGCAGATTGCTCTCCACAAATGACCTTTTTAATCCTCATAACCCTGTAAGGTAAGCACTAGCCTCACCATTTACGCCAGCTTCCCGATCAAACTGACCTTTCTCTTTCCCTAAGTGGTTTCTCATCTCCTTTTTATAGTTACAGTTTTATTATTCTTTTGTTACTAAAATCGCACCAAAATTATTTGGGGAGTGAAGTAGAATATACATAATTTCATATTTGTAACACTGGGACAAACTAGATTGCCTGCAATCTAACTTCCAAAATAAAAATAACAATGAAAAGTGGCATAGACCTTATCTAACTTCATTTGTTAACGAACACAGGTGTACTGCTCACTCAGCTATGTTAGCAGGTGTGGGGCCGCCCTCAACTTCTGCCTTCCTCATTTTTATAATAGGTCACCAACTTTGCCATCTTGTATCTGAAGTTTTCTAATCTCCAATCAACAACACCATGCCCACACTCTAGTGAACTCAGTCCTGAATAGGCTTCTAACCACAGCATGTCAACAATTTCATAAATGAAAATGAGAGAAACTAAGGGTGTATCACCAGCCCATTTCTCTTGTCTCCCCATTTTTATTTCTATGTCAAACTCGATCCCAGACAGCAGTATCCCTAGACAAATACATCAGCTCCTTCTTACTTTTAGCAGAAACAACAGCCATGTGAATGACATCTCCATGTCTTCCAAAATTACATTTGAAAAACTATCAATTGCATTACCTATTGTTTTCTTTATGAGGACCCATGTAATAAACTTTTCTCAGAATTTAGTGCAAGTAAAAGTTTGTCTTTTCAAACTTCTGTGATTCATTTTATCAGAGGCATCCTGTTGGCTCCCCTGCTTAGCTCCTACAAGGGAGCTCAGAGCCAAGCTCGATGCTCACTGCCTCACCCCAGCTTCCTGTCACATTGTCCTGACTCTTCCTTAAATAGTCCCTGATCTCCTTTTTATACCTACAATTTTACTATTTTATTTTGACTTAATTTAAAAAGCTTCCCCAAATTTGGGGAAGAGTTAGGCAAAGGTATAATTTGGGCACATGTAATCTGGAGTTCCTAGTTTTTAAATCATGTACGGGAGTGAGCCATTTCACAGAATACAACTTCCTAAGTGAGGCACATAAGCAAACGTGGTAATGAAGGCAACAATTGTAGTGTCTTATCACTCTAGCATGTAAGAAGGAGTAAACGGGTCAAGTAAATCACCATAAAAGGTGGTATTCTGAGTATAACTCCATTCAGTCTGGTAAATGGCCAGAGGGTCAGACATGGTGCTATGTGCGTGCATTCAGGGGAAGAAAGCCCTGACTTGAAGCAGTGTATTGTCTAATGAGGGGACCAACAAGAACACAAAGCACAGAATAATGCTTTTCTGATGGTAGGATCAGGCATAGGGTATTACGAAAGAATCTAGGAAGGATTGCAAAGATGAAGAAATCACAAAATCTTCCCAGTAGGGAGGGTGCCTGAGCCAAGACTTAAGACACAGGGAAGTGAGCCAGTGCAAAGGAGGGTCGAGGGGATGGCTAGCTGGGACAGAGATGCCATGTGCAAAGGCACAGACACTATAGGGTACATACGGTGTTCTGGGCACTCCAAGGAGCTGGGCATGGCAACAGCATAGGATCAGAGTGGGGGTGTGAGAGGAGAGCCACTTCCTGTCTTTTATAAATCTTACAGGAAAACGACAAGACTTACATACAGGTATGTTCTCCCAGTCTGCATTGTGCCTTACAGCTTTTCTTATTGTGTCCTTTGTCATGAGAAGTAGTCAGTTGAATACTGAACTCCATACGCACTATGCATCCAGCACCTGTGATAGATATGTCAGGTGTTCCAAGCATCTTTCAAACACAAGCTGCTTTAACGCCCTCCATAACCCTACAGTGCAGGTACACTTATTACTATTGTCAACTGACAGATGGAGAAGTTGAGACTCTAAAAGGGCAAATAACTTGCCCAAGGTCAAATATCTAGTTAGTGGTTGAGAAGGGATTCGAACATCAGCTGTAAGCTACATATTATATGCTCTTAACCATGATATTTGCTCTCTAGAGACTTCAGTTTGGACTAAGAGTCTGCGTTCCTTTCTGTCTGTTGGCTGGGCACTCCCACAGGGGCTGTATCTAGATATTATAAACAAAATGTAAAAATCCTTCTGCCACTATAAGCTCTAAAGGTACTGGTGCCTGAATGTATGTCAATAGCACTCTATAACATAGGATCAATAAGTCGATGAACAGCATTGTTGAATGCATCCCCAGTATCACGTAGGTCATGCTACAGGCATGGCCTAGCACAACATCCCCGCTCTGTTCTGCACGCCTTCTTTGATGCTATCCGGGAATCACTGGGGCTCTGTGGACCCTGGCAGCTGCGCGCACTAAAGGTTCTCTTCTCTCTGTCAGCAAAGCTCAGTTTTTGTGCTAATTCCTGCAACTCACTGGGTCTGCACCCTGGTCTTTCCTTCACCCAAGGGAGAAGTGTCACCCCCAGAGCTGGGCACCGCAGGGCATGAACACTGCAGAAAATGCTTACCTGGCCTGTGGCAGGTAGAAGAGTATTGTGACAAAGTGAGATTTTGGACAATCCTCCAGGTGTTGTCAGAAGGGGTAGAGCCAGAGGATTTGTCCACAAATCCATGGTAGTTAAATAGTAGGTGGGGCTGGCATGTTTCAGAAGTCCTAGCATATAACAATTAACATCACAGTACTCTAATTAGAGTCAGCCTAATGAGGTCCAAATTAATCCAGTGTCATCTGTTCCTTGACTGACTCACTAAACTACTAGTGATTCAGTAATAATGATATTCGTGTTCCACCATCTCATTTTCATTTTTTGGCTAATTATTCTTTACGTATTTTGTATATTTTTACATAATAAAGGTAAAGTGATGTTTAAGACAACCCTCCCTGAAAAGATTCACACACAGCTGTAAAATAATATTCTCATAAACAAGTTGTCCAAATATAGTGAAAAGCTTTCCACTTAAAGGTCATGTCAGATGAACAATGACCAAAGATCACATCCAGTAACAAAGCAGTCATTGTGCTCTTACCCTAGAATGGTGAATGCAGGTGGCATCATGTGGGACAGTCTGAGGAGATGCTTGAAGGTGAGGCCTCAGAGACACCTGACGCAGGTGGCCTTTCTCAATGGTTCGCAACTAAGGCGTTGGAGTAGAAAGAGCAGTGGTTGAAGAGGGGTCCAGGAGGAGCAGGTGAGAGATTTCTGTGTAGTCAGGGAAGACGTGTTGCTAGGCTGTGTAAATGCGCAGGGAGAGATTCAGTTCATAAAGAGAGGTTAAAAGTACAGGGGCAAGATGGGAATATTGGGGGGACGTGCTTAATAGAAAGGAAGAAAGGATGAGATCCAGATCACCATTGGAGGATTCTAGAAATGTTTTAAATACAATTAGAGGAAATTGGGAATCAATGGAAGCTTATCAGAGATAGATGCAGATTTCTCAACTATAGCAGTAACATTTCAATTTAGTAGTATTTAACAATTTTTCCATGAAATAGCAGATAAATTAAAGGATAGTGAATATATGGGGAAGAAAAAAGTAGAGAAAATTTGAAACAGGTTTTAAGCAAAACTGAGGAGGGAATATGCCAACACATAAAAAGGAAGTAAAATTTTCAGGCATTATATATGATTCCTGATGGATCAAGACGATTTTGTATTTACAGTGGCATTTATGTTCAGTGGTACAAAATATCATGTGGTTATGTTAAGACCAGCAGTAACTACAGTGTGGCAGATAATCAGGACCTTCGGATTTGAAGTTTCACAAGGCAGATATGATGAGTGATAAGGAATTTGGGACCATTCCAGGGAATTATTGAGATCATAGTCCACAGAATCCGGGATTGATTGGAATGTGTGTGTTACATGCCATTGAGTCAGCTTGGACTCCCGGCAACCCTAGGAATGAATGCTGCCCACAATGTCCTGTCCTCAACAGCTCTGCTCAGCTCTTCTACACTCATGCCTCTGGCTTCTTTTTGGAGTCAGCCCATTTCCTGTTCTTTTTCTCCTGCTGTCTTCTACTTTTCCCAGCATTACTATCTTTTCCAAAGAACGCTGCCTTCTCGTTGATAAGAATAGGAGTGGAGAAATTAATATAAGAATATGGTGATCTTGCGTAACTTGCAATCTTGAAGAATAGGTATCTGTTACATGAGTGTTTTTAAAATACTGCAATTCAGAAATGTGTAGTGAGTATGTTTTCTGAATTACTTATTTTTGATGATGACCAAACTTCTGGGACATGGGAGCGAGTCACTAAAAGTGGGTTGGTTAGTGATGTAACTAATGATTTTAGCTCTAAAACACAAGTGGTCAGTGGATTAACCAAATGAATAGTCACGTAACACAGAAGAGTGGTAGGATTTGGGAAAGAAAAGGACCGGGGACTGTGTATCATGAGAGAGTACCAAGACTCAATCAGGTGCAGCTGGGAGTGACGAGGGCAAAAGGAGGATATAATTATACTCGTAAAGGAGAGGGTCTTATAAGGTGTGGGAGGAGAAATAATCTGGAGTAGGTTCTGGGTTTTGACACAAATACACTCGATGATGTCCCAGGATGCCGGTCAGATGTATCCCCAGAGGGAGGGCGAGAGTGCCAGGCAGCTCTGAAAGTAATCATCCTAAGAAGTCAGGCTTCATTTATCACATAGGTCCAATTTCACAATTTACTTTTTATAGAGTAAATGGAAAAGAAAAATGATGGTCAAGACTTCACAGAGGAAGCATCGTGAGTGGGTAAACCAATCCAAGCCAAAGCCTGATTTAAGCATCTCCATTCCTTTGAGGATGTCCAATTACATATTCAAGAGGCCGGTTACAAAAGTCACATCCCACCCAGGCAATGAGGTCAGATACCATCACTGGGAGGAAACCTTGGACAAGCCCCAACAGCTGTGCTGGCAGAAGAGGCTTCACGGACTCCAGGCCTGCAGCAGCACGGGACAACTGTTGAGTCCCTTCGATCTCACCAAATCCTTGCAAAAACTTGTGCCTAACCACCCGGGGGAGGCCCTGCCAAGCGCTCTGGCATGTAGTCCTCATGGCAGCTCCACGTCCAGCCCCACCGGGTCCTCACATTTGGTGGAGATGATTCCAGGAGCTGGTCTGGGTAACCCACAGCTCCCCTGCGAACAATTCCTGGTGACTGAGAAAGATATCAGAAAACAGGAAAGGAAAATGAAGATGGCGAGAGAGAGACTGGCAATAGCGTTGATTGCAGACAGACTTGCTAGCGAGGCAGAGAAAATGAGGGACCAAGAAGGACGTCCTGAAAAACCCTAGGAAAAGAAAAGAGAAGACGGTACAGATAAAATGGAGCATGACATTTTATTAACATCTCTGCAGTGTCCATAACGTTTTCTTGCTTTGAGTTTTTTTTTAAATGTACCAATACTTTTCTTTATTAAACTTCTTCGTGTGACATAGAATATATAGACAGTGATCTTTTTGAGTTGAGAGATTCAGTTTCAAGTGAGGAGAGAAAGATCTTTCCTTTTCACATTATACTCTCGTTTTTCTTTGCTACGTGTATCTGTATTTTAAAGTCAACAGAGGGTTATCAAAGTCATGCAATTATTTAGTGGTTTTCTTTCACAGTCACAGAGTAAAATCTATGTAGTCAGAATAGATACTCTTTTTGTGTAATATTCCAGTAGATTCCAAAATAATATTTTATTCAAGAGCTTTTTTATATCTATGTTTTAAAATAAGATATCTACTTCTAGGTCTTTACTTTTCTGTCCTTTGTTGCATGTTAATTCAGAGCTGTATATAATGAAATACCAGACTTTCCTTCATTCTTTATATTTATGTGCATTTGAAATTTGATTCATGAAGGTCGACCTGCCATTTGGGGGATCATAACATCAAGAGGGACTTTTTCAGCATCGCTGCTCTGATTATCAGCCACTGCTTGTTGGGATTTACTTGTCTGTTTGCCTGAGCAAGTGTGTTGTATTCTCAAATCCTCTTTCCCATACTAAATTTGTGTGACATACCTATCAGCTTCTGAGAGTAATACGTTAGACAATAATACAGTATCTACAGTATTTTTATCTTCCCTAAAAATGAATTATTTTTTGAGGATATGTTTTTATTAAGTTTAGAGAGACAGGAAGGAAGAGAGAGAGAAACATCAATGTGAGACATCAATCAGTTGCCCCCCATAGGCACCCCAACCAAGGATGGAACCCACAACCTTTTGGTCCATGGGACAACACTCAACCAACCCATCCACCTGGCCAGGGTCTGAAATATTTTTAAATTTAAGCTTCTCTCCCCTGTTTCCCATGTGTTAACCATCTGGAATTTTAGTTTGAATGTTTTTTAGTATCTTATGTTAAAATTAATACTAATTTAGATACACCAATTTTCTTCTTTTCCTCGTTATTTACTGTTATATTTTTCTAGGTTTATGTTTCTTATTCCTGTGTACATTGTTTATTGGTTCTCTTCCTGAAGGCCTGTGGGAGGTCAACTTCGAGACTGTCTCAAAGTGCTTTTATCTCTTTGACAGGTAGTTCGGCTAGGTATTTAAATTAGGTTCCTGGTAATTTTTTTCCTTGTTACTTAATATTTGTGAGCCTCTTATTTTTAGCTATAAAATGGGAATAAAGCCCTCAAAGATGATAAGTATAACTGAGATAATGCACAAAAGGCTTGCCAATCATGTTGCTTAGCAGATATTAAGTAGTCAAAAAGGAAAGTTAGCTGTTAACATTATTGTAATCTTTAGAGAGAGCATTCTTTTTTTTTTTAAGATTGTATTTATTTATTTTTTTTAGAGAGAGGGGAAGGAAGGGAGAAAGAGAGGGAGAGAAACAGCAATGTATGGTTGCTTCTCACATGGCCCTCACTGGGGACCTGGCGTGCAACCCAGGCATGTGCCCTGACTGGGAATCAAACCAGGATGCTTTGGTTCCCAGCCTGCGATCAATCCACTGAGCTACACCAGCCAGGGCCTTTTTTTTTTTTTTTTTTTTTTTGATGCGCACTGTCAGCTCAGTTGGTAGGCCCCCCAAGAAAGCAGTGTCCTCTGGGGGAGGGAATCTGCACTTTTTCATGTCCCCCCAGGCAATGCCAGGGCACTTTACAGCAAAATCCCCTGGAGTAAGGCTGAGGGAGCAGAGAGAGCATTCTTGGAGAGTGACTGAGAGGGTGTGACGCTCACACTAAAAATGTGTGAGTGGGCAGCATTCTGTAATTTTAATTCTTAACCCTTGAGCACCTTCGTCTGCGGCCTTCTGTGTAGAGATCGTGCGGACTGCTCCCACAAACCCAGAGTAGCACGGCACAGCCTGCTCACGCCTGCGATACTTAGGGCTGCTTATTGAGGAGCCTTTGCTAGAACTGTCTAGTGGGATTCCATGCAGAGAAAGGCAGAGGAAAAAAAGACCGAATTGTTTTTCCCACAGGTTTTTCCCCCCGAGTTCTATTCATCTCTACATCCAAAGCAGACACCATCTATAAGCCTTGGTGTCACTTGAGGACTCAGGCTTCCTTCTGCTGCTCTGCAGTGGAGGTTAGGAAGATTATGTCTGGAATTCAAGAGGTTCTCTAGTGTGCTTCTTAGTATTGCCATGCCCTGTGATTAACGTCAATGGAAAACTACAAAAAACAATCCAGGCAGTGTGACTAATAACCCTTCAGGGTACCCCAACCAGGCAAAGAACCACAAAGCGCGGAGGTGCTGGACGAGGACAAAGGGAACCTGACATGGGAAACGGAAGAAGGCAGCTACCAATATAGCTATGAAAAGGTGATCAGCTGCAAAAACATATTTGATGGTTATGAGCATTTCTTATTTATTCTGCTATGAAAAAGTTTGAGTGCAGTATAACTATATACTTTACATGTATACAGATATCATGTAAAAAGTAAAAGTAAACAGACTGCTGAGTACACTGTTGCTGCAAATGTGGGTCCCTTCTTGTTGACTATCAGTGCATTTTTGGCCACTGGGAACCCAAAGATACAATAATTATCCCTCCTGGCCAGGTGGTGGGCACAGACTTATTAAATATTCCTACGTGTAGGGTTGGCCCTTCAGGAGAAACCCGTCAGACACCCATGTCTTCCTCCCAGCCCTGGACTAGCCCTGGGGACTGGCACTTCTCTTTCTCTCTGTAGGCAAAGTACAGCCTTATCTGTCTTTACTTTCAGTAATGACTCTCCTGGATAGCTGTGCTACGTCGGGAAGGTCCTGGGCTGCCAGGAACCGGGATTTACCCTCGGCTTCTGCAAAGGCTTCCTGACCCAGTCTACCTACTGAGTGTCTGGGTGACATTTGCAGCCATCAGAAAAGTGGGAGGTCACTCAGAAGTGCCAAGCAATTCATCTGGCCCTTGCTCGTGCAGGGTATCTCCTAGAGATAATGTTCGAATGCAGGTGGCAAAGCTTTCACTCCTGATCATGGGCTGGGTACTGAGGGTAAACTCAGAGCAGTGTCTGCTTTTCACCCACACCGATAACATTCACTATTTCGATTAATACCAACACTCCTCACCCCAACCTCCCCCCCGACCCCCATCACATACCCACAGCACAAGACTATGGAAAAAAACACAGCCATCCCAGGGGCTACGATCTCTGTGGGTTAAGCTGCCCCTACAGGTATCATTGGTAACAGCACAACTGAGTGTATAAACTGGCGATTATTTGAGACCATGGACCTCAGAACCACACGGGCCCAGAAGTTACCCTGAGCAGCAAGGAAGAATGTAGGGTCATTCACTGACCAGGATCATGATCTCATCCTGGCCACCCAGAGCTCACCCATGATCCATCAGGCTCAGCCAAGCAGGAATGACCACAATGTACCTGACAAGGAGGCTGGCAGACTTCTAGGAAATTTCTGCCTTAAAAAACAGTTGTATAAGGAATTGCAAGACTTGTGGAAATTCTAGGTCATAGAGAGCAGTGTTTATAGAACAAGGCCCAGTGGTAGCCTTAAAAGTTGTATCACAAACTGTTTTCCTATTAAGAAACAAGCAGGAGAGGAATCCAGAGGTCATGGCCAAGGACCCCAGGAGGATTCAAGTCTAGGTAAAGAATAATCACAGAGCCATGAGAGGGGGCCTGAGGATGGAAAGTCCCACCTGTCCTTAGTCCAGTTCCCAGTGATCTTCCTGTGGCCTTGTCCTCTCCACACGCACATGTTGGTCTTTTTACATTGTTTTCCCCATTAGTGCTGATGCACTTCCAGAGACTGACCTAGAAAATCCCAGGTTCTAATATTTGGTTAAAAGAAACCTCAACAAGAGAAGGAGAAAATGTTCCCTCCACCTCCAGCGCTGCAAAAAGGCGCCACAGTACTGCGGCAGGAAGGGGTCCTGGCAATTGTTATTTTTAGAGACCTCCATTTCCGGGGGTACGTCAGTGCCTGTGAAAGCACCCTCAGCCTCTAAATCCCAGGGGTGCTGAGGGGCTGTCTCTGCCTCTTGTCCTGGTTAAGGATGCTGAAATGAACCTGCCCTCTGAGTAGGGGGTACTGGGGGCTGTCAAGAGCCAGGGAGAGGGGCTGGCCCTTCTCCCTTCTCCCATATACACTATGCTGATGACCTTGCAAGATTTCTTAATTCCAGGAGGAATGTGAGATTCTGAATTTCATTTCAGTGGGGACAGGAAGTAAAAGAACCATACCACGACTCCAAGAATGTAAAAGAAACAGGATTCTAATATAATATTCAAATCCAATATTTACTATTTACAACAAATAAAGGTTGCCCCTTCCCAATACATAGATACATCAGGGAGATGAGGTAAGGTCAACCCCTCCCTCTCGAGCTTCAGGGAACCCTAGGAGGTTCATAAAATTCTTCCCAGTAGAGTTGGGAGGAGCTAACCCAATGCACCCCAAGTGTCCCCACTGTGCCCCGTTGCTGAGGAAGGGGCTGCACCTGAGCTGGTCTCAGAAGTGGGATCTGCCACTGGTGCTGGGATTTATCAGGGGCCTGGGCTGAACAGAAGAGTCGGGTTATCTTGGGGGCCTGCCCAGGAATCACGGTCTAACTCCCCGCCTTTACCGCACTCTGCTCCAGGCCCTGGGCTGAGAGCACAATCAACGGGACCCCATTTGTCCCTGATGTGGGAGCGGTCATTTAGCATCGCCCATTTCACAGATGAGGAAACTGAGTCCCAGAAAGGTGAGATGAATCACCAGTCACAGGACTGGTATGTAGTGGAATTGGGATCCCAGCACTGGCTGTCCGGCTCCCCAGGCTCTGGGCTCCAGTGAAGGGGGACGTGGAGCTGAGGCCAGAGACCCTCTAGTCCAACCTTCTCTGACTGCCGGAAGAACTGCTCCCCCGTAGGCATGCTTCCTGACTTGGAAGACAGGGCCTCAGTCCAGCTTAGACGCAGCCTGCTGAGCTCTGTAGTCAGGCAGCCCTGAGCTTCACCAGCCCAGGGAGCCAGAGAGGCGGCTCACCTGGGGCCTCCATTCATTCACTCACCGCTAAGATGGGCATGACATCCTGTCTGATTTAGGGAACACCGGGACCCCACACACCTAGTCCCCCAACAGCCTGGAGGATGACGGACCAGCATGGAAACCATGACCCGCTCATTCTGGCAGCTCCTCACCCTCCCAGAACAGCCCACCAACACCCTTATATCCCATGACCAGGGTCCCCTGCCCCCACAGACTGCCCTCACCAGCCCGTGTGTCAACTACCTTACTGTTCCTGTCAATCATGACAAGATAGACTGGAATTTTTCAGAGAAACTTTAATTGAGAGACTAGCCAAACTATATCCTGCCCGTCCCCCCTCCCCTCTTCCCTCCCCTCCTTCCAGGCTCCTGCTCAGCCACTGGTCTTTGGTGCTCAGCTTTGTTAATTTTCAGAGCTCTTCCTGAGAGGAGGGGAAAAGAAGAGGAAAAATTTGGGAATATCGTGGCAGGGGTTGAGTACAATCCCTTTTATCTGAGAACCCAAAAGACTCAAACAGCCTGGTGAGAGCTTTCACTAGATCCCCTGAGCCCTGAGGTCTCCATGAGACTAGGGAGGGGGACTCTTGTGTTGTCACCTGGGTCCTCTGTTCCCATTTCTACTGAGTGGATCCGCTTTGCAGTGTTGGTTTCAGTGTGGCAATGAGCTCCATTGCAATAAAGGAAACACTTGAAAAAACACTCTGATTTGACTCAACCCAGGGTCTGACATTTAAGGAAACTGATTCCTGAAGCAGAATCACTGGCCCAGGATCTCCGGGAGGCTCAGAGACCCTACCCACCAGGTCAGTCCCTGTCCCCCAGGGTCTGCTGCCACCTAGGAGGTACCAGCTGACCGAGAGGACAATGCCAGCCCTATAGGGGGTTCCTGGTCTGCCCTAGTGCTCTGATGTACAGGCTTACCCACCTGAAAACTTTTCACCACATATTTTTCAGATGAGGAATCAAGGGGCTCTGCACCTTTGAAAAGTTGAAATTAGTCCTGGCTGATGTGGCTCAGTGGATTGAGTGCAGGCCTGCGAACCAAAGCGTTGCCAGTTCAATTCCCAGTTAGGGCACATGCCTGGGTTGCAGGCCAGGTCCCCAGTAGGGGGCACATGAGAGGCAACCACACATTGATGTTTCTCTCCCGCTCTTGCTCCCTCCCTTCCTGCTCTCTAAAAATAAAGAAATAAAATTTAAAATATAAAATAAAAGGTTGAAATTAGAGGAAGTTTAGATGCCATCCACTGGCATAAAACCTCCCAAAGCTCTCCTGTTGTATGTACCCATGAGAATTTTAAGTGTGTATACCCTTTGAACTAATGGTCCTCATTCTAAATATCTGTCATAGAGAAGTTCTCGCGAGTATGACAGAAGAAGCCAAACACCTGCTTCCAGGGACGGGTATAAACATAGGGCACCTTCCTCATTGATAAAGGATGTTATTGAAGCCACCCCTGTTTCCTCCCACTCCCTGTCCGGCCTTGTAGTCCTGACTCCATTAAGGGATGATCGTGAATAGGGTGGGCAGTCCCCACTGGGTTTGCTGCCAGGATTGGGGGCTGCTCTCTGAAATTAAAGCTGGTAGGAATCAATAGAAAACATGAGTAGCCAGCTATGAAGGTGACTTTACCCCTGGAATATGTTGTAATGTAGTTATAATAAAACAGGCTTTCTGAAGTCTCACTCATGAGCCTCTGGGGAAAAAATGCAACTCCAGTCAGAGCCTACCACTGGGGAGGGAAAGCCCTGGAAGAGCTTGTGGGTCAGGTCTCACAGTTATAGACCTGGAATGTAGAGGGTTTTTTTTTTTTTAAGATTTTATTTATTTATTTTTAGAGAGGGGAAGGGAGGGAGAAAGAGAGGGAGAGAAATATTAATGTGTGGTTGCCTCTCATGTGCCCCCTACTGGGGACCTGACCTGCAACCCAGGCATGTGCCCTGACTGGGAATTGAACTGGCAACCCTTTGGTTCACAGGCCGGCGCTCAATCCTTTGAGCCACACCAACCAGAACTAGACTTTTTTTTTTCATTCATTTTTAGAGAGAGAGAGGGAGACATCAATTTGTTGTTCTACTTATTTATACCTTCATTGGTTGATTCTTGAATGTGCCCTGGCATATTGAGATGACACTCTAACCAACAGAGCTACTCAATTGGTATACGTACAACCACAGATCTAGCTTACAGGACTGAAAAAGATGCTGTTCATTAGTCACCTTTGAATTTCACATTTGTGTCTCAGTGCTTACAGTACACTTTAAAGTAATATTTGATATTTTTAAAAAGCCTTATTTTATAAAGACCACACTGTGCTTATTGCCTTTTTTTGTTAAAATTGTTAATTTTGGAAATACACACATGTACTGTGTGCTACAACTATAATCCTGTAATTCTTTTTTTTTTTTACTTGTGATCGTCTCAAAAAGACAAAAGTGTCCCAGGACTCCCTTGGCCTCTAAAACATCCAGGCTAAGATAAACTGGTCTAATTTATGATATTTTTTTTTCTGTCTGGGTAATGTTTTCATCCAGTGAGTTCTGATAAATATCATTTTTTGCTCTTTAGAACACTTTTACTAATTTTCCCACACACCCCATGTATTGTCTACCAAATCTCGTGCATTAAGTACTAGTTCATTTCATAGTTTTATTAAACACATATAATTTGTCAAGTTTCTGAGGGTCATCATGAGTTTTCACTCATTCAACAAACAAACCGCTATATGCCAGACATTATGTTAACTATTGGCGATAGAAACATAAATAAAACAAAACTCTCAGTCCAGTGAGGGGAGCCAAGCATACAAATAGGTTATCCCTAAAAATAAATACTGTTAGACACACATGTTAGGAAAACATGGAGAACAAGCCCCTAAGGGGAAATCAGAGAAAACTTCCTGATGGAGTTATGCCCTGAAGTGAGTTTCTATAAGATGAGTGAATATTTGCCAAAAATCACAGTTTATAAGTCAGATGGATGAAGACAAATACTATATGATTTCACTCATATGCAGAATATATATATATTTTTAAGGAGAACAAACAAAGCAAAAGCACACTCATAGGCGCAGACAACAGATTGGTGGGCGTCAGAGGAGAAGTCGATGGGGGGTGGATGAAACGGGTAGAGGGAGTCAGCTGTCGGTGACAGATGGAAACTGTGGTGTGTACAGATGTCAAATCACGATGCTGTACACCTGAAACTTACATAGTGTGGAACCAATGTTACCTCAACAACAAAACAAAAAGATTGCATTTTGATTAGCTTAAGTGGCCTTTTTTTTTTTTCTTTCACCACCCTCCCCTTAAGTGGCCTTTTTTATATACGTCATTTCCACTGTAGATTGTGAATTACTGTTAAGTAGTTGGAAGTTCCCCTTTTCTTTCCTTGAGAACCCCAGCAAGGTGGAAGTGAATTTTAGAAAATAGAGAGCTGGGTACGGAGAAGTAGTTTACCATATTAATCCAAGAGGATGTTCTGGTTTGTTTGGTTGTTTTATTTATTTAGTTATTTATTCCTTTATTTACTTATTTATTGGCTGCTTGGCAGATTGAATACTGTACAAGTAGAACTTTGGGGGGTATATAAAATTGCCAGAGCCCTTAGGGTATACATTTTCTTTTCTAAAAAAAAACTTTATAGTCAACAAAAAACCTATTGATGTTGACTTGCCTTCCTAAGTAGACTTTCCTACTACAAAGGGTACAAACTGACCTATGGATTTTATTATTATAGTTAATTTTGCATTTTCCATCTGCCCGAATTAATAACTAAGCCCTCTCTTTTTATCAGTGTCTCCTGTAGGTTTAATTACTGCAAATCCATCCTCAGAACCAGATTGGCCTGCTGGGAATTGGCAAAATTGAGTCTATGGATTTTCAAATTGAGGACCACAGTGTGGGAATGGACTGAAAATTGTCTTCACTTTTTTCTTAACTGCAGAGTCTCTGCTTCTTAAGTCTGAGCATATTTGTATGAGTTTCATACAAGTATGTATGACTCATATATATGAGCCAACATATATATCACCCATATTCTGATGACTCTCAAATTTATATCACTAGCCCGATTCTCTCCTCCCAACTCCAGACTCATATATCAAAGAATAGCATCTCGAATGGCAGTTCCCCAAAATACTGAAAATGGAATTACCACATGATCCAGCAACCTCACTTTGGGGCACGTATCCAAGAGAATTGAATGCAGGACCTCAGATATGTGTACATTCACACTTACAGCAGAATTATTCACAATAGCCAAAAGGCACAAACGACTCAAATGCCCATCAAGGATGAATGGATAAAGAAAATCTGGTCTATGCCTACAATGGAAAATTATTCAGCCTTAAAAAGGAAGGAAATTCTGACATATGCTGCAACATGGGATGAACTTGGAGGACATTATGCGAAGTAAAATAAGCCAATCACAAAAAGACAAATATTGCATGATTTCACTTATACAAGATATGACTATGAGAATGAGTATCTACCGCATTTTGCCGTGTATGATGTGTACCCATGTTTTTGGCCTAAACTTTCAGGGGAAAAAAATCTTTTGTTTTAATTTTTTACTTCAACTATTTATTTATTTATATTTAGGTACTTGTTTTTTGGAATTTTAGCATTTATTTTTGAACATATGGTACAAGAAATTTTATGTAACAAATAATTACAAAACACATTTATATATAGAATTAGTACTACCATGTATAATGCACATCGTTATTTTTTCCTCAAAAATTTGGTCAAAAAAGTGCATATTATACACAGCAAAATATGTAGTAGTCAAACTCATAAAAACAGAAAGTAAGAACAGTGATTTCCTGGGGCTGGACGAAGGGGGAATGGAGAGTTTTTACTAAATAAGTATAGTTTTCACTTTCCAAGATGAAAAATGTCTAGAGATTGGTTGCAAAACAATGTGAATATACTAAACTGTACACCTAGAAAAGAGTAAGATGGCAAATTTTATGTGTACTTTACCACAATTTTAAAATTTAATTAATACACCTTTGGTTAAGTTGGCTTGTTTTTTCTTGGTGCTTGGAAATGAGCATTGGTGTTGCTGGTTGTGTAGTAAACAATTGTGGATTTACCTCTTAATGAATGTCAAAGCCGTTGCACATGTGAAAGGTGACTGTGGAAGGGAGAGAAGGTATACAGCACACTTAGGGTAATATTCTCCAGGGGGAGGAGTATCTTACAAAAGGAGTATCTTCACAGGTTAAAAGCACTGTGTGCCATATGCACAGCAAACGCAATGATTCCAGAGGCACATTTTGGGAAATGAGTTCAAAGTAAAAATGGGATGGGGGTTGTTAGGCCTCTCACTGAGACCTAAACACTGTGATCCCCTTGTTTGAATAGGCTATCCTACAGCAGGTTTAAAAAACAAATTCACATAGTTTTTGTAGTACAACAGTATTTCATTCTAGAATGTGAAAATACCTTCAAAAATAATCTAAAGAGAATCCAAATTCACAGTGCAAAGGACATGAGCCTGGTCATGCTATAGACATTAGGCCTTCTCTAGACAAACCTGCTTTGTGTCTAACCTTTCAAGCATTCATATTATCTTTCCCTTTTGTATTTCTTGTGCCTAGAAATAAATATGACAGAGATCTGCCCTAATCTCTGCAAACAAACCTTTGCAAACAAAACTTTGAAGACTAAGGAAACTATATTAAGCCAGTTACTTTTTTTAATTAAATATATTTTATTGCATATGCTATTACAGTTGTCCCCTTTTCCCCCCTTTATTCCCCTGCACCCTGCACACCCCCTCCCACCCGCATTCCCCCCCTTTAGTTCATGTCCATAGGTCATACATATAAGTTCCTTGGCTTCTACTTTTCCTATACTATTCTTAATCTCTCCCTGTCTATTTTCTACCTACCATTTATGCTACTTATTCTCTGTAACTTTTCCCCCTCTCTCCCCCTCCCACTCTCCCACTGATAACCCTCCATGTGATCTCCATTTATGTCATTCAGTTCCTGTTCTAGTTGTTTGCTTAGTTTTTGTTTTAGGTTCAGTTGTTAATAACTGTGAGTTTGTTGTCATTTTACTCTTCATAATTTTGATCTTTTTCTTAGATAAATCCTTTTAATATTTCATATAATAAGGGCTTGGTGATGATGAACTCCTTTAACTTGACCTTATCTGGGAAGCACTTTATCTGCCCTTCCATTCTAAATGAAAGCTTTGCTGGATAGAGTAATCTTGGATGTAGGTCCTTGCCTTTTATGACTTGGAATACTTCTTTCCAGTCCCTTCTTGCCTGCAAGGTTTCTTTTGAGAAATCAGCTGAAAGTTCTATGGGAACTCCTTTGTAGGTAACTGTCTCCTTTTCTCTTGCTGCTTCTAAGATTCTCTCCTTATCTTTCATCTTAGGTAACTTAATGATGATGTGCCTTGGTGTGTTCCTCCTTGGGTCCAACTTCTTTGGGACTCTCTGAGCTTCCTGGACTTCCTGGAAGTCTATTTCCTTTGCCAGATTAGGGAAGTTCTCCTTCATTATGTTTTCAAGTAAGTTTTCCATTTCTTGCTCTTCCTCTCCTCCTTCTGTCAGCCCTATGGTTCAGATATTGGAATGTTTAAATGAGTCCCAGAGGTTCCTAAGCCTCTCCTCATTGTTTTGAATTCTTGTTTCTTCATTCTGTTCTGGTTGAATGTTTCTTTCTTCCTTCTCGTCCACACCATTGATTTGAGTCCAGGTTTCCTTCCTGTCACTGTTGGTTCCCTATACATTTTCCTTTATTTCACTTAGCATAGCCTTCATTTTTTTTCTCTAATTTATGACCATATTCAACCAATTCTGTGAGCATCCTGATTACCAGTGTTTTGAACTGTGCATCTGATAGGTTGGCTATCTCATCACTTAGTGTATTTTTTCTGGAGCTTTGACCTGTTCTTTCATTTGGGTCATTTTTGTGGTCTCTGTGCACCTGTAATGTAGTAAGGGGTGGAGCCTTAGGCATTGGGTGGGGCAGAGCAACCCATGTCGCTGTGTTGTGGCACTGTATGTGGGTGAGGGGTCCCAGAGGGAACAGTGCCGCTTGCTCCGCTCCCTGCCAGCTTTCAGTCACTTCCCCCACTACCAACAGTGAAATCAGGCCTTCCTAGGTGGGTGGTTTTGTGTACATTCTAAGTCCCTGTAGGTTTCTCCAATGAACTCCCCTGTGAGGCTGGGAGTTTCTCCCACTGCCGTCTCAACCCCCATAGGTGTTTTCAGTCAGAGGTTTGAGGCTTTATTTCCCTGCACTGGGATCCTGGGTTGTGCGGTCTGTCTCGCTCCCCAGTTGTTCCTCCCAGTTTATCTGCGTGTAAATGTGGGACCGCCCAGTCCTCCAGCTGCCACCTTGCTGTGAGTCCTCTCCACCCTGGCTGCCCGTCCCTGCCCCTCCTACAGGTCTGGATGAATGTTTCTTCTTTAACTCCTTGGTTCTCAGACTTCCATACAGTTCTATTTTCTGTCAGTTCTGGTTGTTTTTTGTTTTTAAATTTGTTGTTGTCTTTCTTTTGGTTGTGCGAGGAGGCACGGTGTGTCTACCTACGCCTCCATCTTGGCCGGAAGTCAAGTCAGTTCTTGTTGGTTTTCTCTTCAGTGGGAAGTTTGATTGCCTTCCTATGCTAAGAGAATGTGCCAGTGAATGTTTGCTTACTCTCATGTGTATATGTGTCTGTGTGTGTGTACCCAATAACTGAGTCTACTATTTGGTTGGGCAAAGAATCAATCAACACTATTTTTGTTGAGTCTCTAACATGCGTGAAATATTTTTTTAATTTCAAAATTATTCTATACAAAGAACTATACTCAATGGTAAAGATTGTGAAAAATGTAAACATGTTCACACAGGAGAGCAGAGCAGATGATGGACTACTTGCAAGTTTCGACTGTTTCTGGGGCAGGAGAAAAAGCCAGATATAAGAACCTAAAGAGTATTTAAGACAGTGGTGGCCACTTTTAACACCCTCTCACTAGCTTTGGGAAGGACACAAAAATGTATGATGTCCTGTTTCTTTTTAATCTAGTTGAAGGTTAGACATGGACATGCATTCATTATTCAACTTTGTACCATTGAGAGGCTGGCAAAAAAATGGCCATCTAATAAAAGCTCAATGAAGGTTTGTTAAACGAATTGATAAATGATTGAGTTCTGGAATATGTGTAAGTTCCAGTTAGATGGTCAACGGGTAGCATGGGGATGAGTGGTCTAGTGTTTTGGAGCAGTCATCAAACTTGTAGCCAGACTTTGAGGTCCAAGAATGTGGACTTTACCCTCAAGACTTATTATCAGATTATTTAGCATGGAATAACAATATGACAAGAGCATGTAGAACAAACAGGGTGGGAGGGAGGGAGAGCTTGGTACTGGATGCAAAAAACGCGGTCTTTTAAGAACAGGAAGAAGGGCTAATCTTTTTAAGCAGAACCAATTTTAGGGGAGATGATAAGATGGGGTTAAGCGTTTGAAGTCTGAAGAGTTGGGGAGAATTTCACCGGCAAACTCCAGAGGCACCAGCTAGATTATAGTAGAGAGAACAGTTTCAAATTCAGGGAGACCTTGGAAGGTTGCAGCAGAGAGGGATCGTGTACACCAACCCCTTTAACTCCTTGGCCTCACTAGTAAGGCAGATGAGACTCAGCAATGATGGTGCGGTGGTGATGGTAGTGATGATGATGGGCAGCTAACATTTCTTGAGTGCCAGACCGTGAGCTAAGTTCTTTACATTACAGAACTGTATCTCACGTGACGACAAGGTAATTTAGTGACTCAAGCCTCCTCTCACTAATCAGGGCTGATAACACCCTCCCCAGAATTTATGCTACGGAACCTTGGGGAAGCAGCCAGTACTCGGGCCCTGATGTAGCTCTGAAACGTGGAGACCCCTATTTAGAAAGCGCTGCGATTATCACTGCAAGAATACGGGTCCTGCACCACGGCGAGGGGCAGGCAACCAGGGCCTAGGGAGTACAATCCCGACCTCGGTAGCACCTGGCTGGCCCCGGGCAGCAGTCTCTCACTTGCCAGGGGGTGACTCGGTGGCTCTGGGGCGCGCCCACCCGGGGCAGATGACGCGGCACTGCCTCCCAGCCCCACCCCGCCCAACCTCAAGAAAGCCCCGCCCCAAGAAGCCCCCACCCAACGCGGCTGGTGCACGCGCTGGGCGTGAGGGTGAGGGGCGCAGATTAGATGGTGAGAGGGTGGGGGTGGACGCGAGGGGTCACGTCAAAGCAGCGTAGACAAAGGGCGGGCGCGCGCACGTCCTTACGCACGCCTCGGCTGGCGGCGGCGGGCCAGGGCGGGAGGGATCAGCGCCACCGGGATTTGGAGTCTTGGGTCCTCAAGGTTGGTGAGTACGACCGAGCCGGCTCTTTCCTGAAGGTCACTGGCCTCGGGGAGCCGACAGCGGAGTGTGGGGTTCGGGGCAGGTGCCCCCGAGGGGCCCGCGGTCCGGGGATGCCTTCCCGGCGCCGCCGTCAGGAGACACCATTGCCGCTTCCTGGGGTTGCCCGCCGGTCGCAGCGTTCCGCCCCCTCCGCCGCAGTGGAACAGTCCGCGCCCCTTCCGCGGCCTCGGCGCAGGCAGCCAGGCCCCCGCGCCAGCGTACCTCCATCCCGGCCTCTCCCGGCTCCGACCAGCCCCTGGAGGTAGACTCATCGGACCGCGCGATCCCAGGGGCCCCGCCGTGCTCCCTCCACGACCGCTGGGGGGTGCAGCTAGTGAGGCTGGAGGGGGCGTTAGGCATCACGAGGACGTGCCTTCGCCCACAATTTCTTTTCCTGTGTCCTTCGGCTTCCCTGGGATGTGTGTTCTCCCTTCTTGTTCTCCGAAGGAGCCCCAGTTTTTCTTTTTTTACCCCCGAAATTCCTTACCTTCCTGTTTGACTGCGTGGCATCCTCCTACTACAGGGTCTTGTTTATTTCCTCCATTTCCGTTCCACTTTCGCAGTTGAAAAGTTAGGGAACATGGACCGTCCGAAATATAATAGCTCTGTGGAAGTGAGTTCCACGCTATTACATGTATTAGTGCCTATCACTGCCCGTGCCCTCCGTGCCATGGATCTTCTCATTGATAACCTTGAGATCAGTTGGACAGTTTCCTTTCTGGTTCCTTTTCCTTAATTTTGGCTGGATTTTGAGTAGCTCTGCTTAGTTTCATGTCTTGTAGATTCTATCTCAACCCAAGGGAAATGGTATGAAAAGAAATGATCCTTCTGCCAAAGACTGTAGAAAAGAATGCCCTAATAATGCTATTCAGTATTCTTTCCTCACTTTGGCAGATTTTTCCAGCTTGGTAGTATGGGGAATTTCAGATAGACAATGGTAGATAGAATGAATCGTGAATCAGCAGGTACCCGTCATCCCTCCTCAACAGCTCTAGGTGTGGCTAAGCCTGTTCCATCCATGTCCCCATCCATTGCCCGCTCCCCTATATCTCTAGGATAAATCTTTGATGTCAAAAGTAGCTTGAGATTCAAAATAAAAATCTTGCTATCAAATCAAGTCATAAAATACTTTTATTGGGACACAGTCTACTATTGTAAGTTCTTTCGCTAAGAAACACATACAGCATTGGAGAAGGACTAGGAAAGGGTATATAAAATGATCAAGCTGCTGGGGGACAGGTTGAAACAAAGCCTTTGAGATCTGGATGAGAACTTCCAGGTCATCTTGTCTAACTTCTTCATTTTTGGTGAGCCCTCAAGGTCCGGAGAGGTTCAGTGACTTGGCCAAATCTACAGGCAATAAGAAGATGCACTGAGGCTGGGGAGACATCTCCCAACTCCGCACTCACTTTTTCCACTGTACCATACTGCATGCCTTTAGGTCGTCTTCAGGAAAGAGAAACGTGTGGAAGGGCTGTGACTTAAAGCTCTCACAGTGCCGGATTGGACGGGTAAATATGAAAAACTTTTCCACCAAAATCTGAAATACTGTAACTAGGGGCTATGCCTTAAGTTATTTCTTGAACTACATTTGTAGCAAATGTCTAATCATAATTTTTTGGAAACATGGGAAAATTGTAACCCTGGAGCTAGAATACCAGACCAAGAGTAAGAACAAGCTTTTAAAAGATTTAGATACCGTTCACAGCTATTGAATAGTTTTGAAGGGAAACCGGAATGATTTGGAGTATACCCCAGAGGTTTTGCTTTTGATAGCAGGGAGAACAGTAGCACTCTCCATAAAACATTCTTTCTTGCTGTTAATAGATAAGAATCCTGGGGTAGATCAATCAAGGGTTAGGGTCAGGCTTTTTTTTTTTTTCCTTTTTAACAAAACCATGGTATACATCTTCTAGCACACTTATGCTGTTAAATTTATCTCAAGAAAGACAGGTAAATTCAGTATTTGTACTTGTGCCTCAGTTTTATTACCCTTAATATGGGGATATTCTACCTCCAAGGAATGTTGTGACCAAGGGAATATTTGTATACAGAGCTCCTTGAGTTCAGTTTATATAACATGACATAATCGTTTATAAATTTTCTTTCAGGGCGGACTTTTGTGAGTTTATGATCTAAGTAACAGTAGTTACCACACACATCCAGTTTACGGAAGTACCACTGAAATAGCGGTATCTGGGTGTCTTGTACAGTCATCACCCCCCAAGACAAAAGGGTGGGCTAGACTGTGTGTTGTGTGGTTGTTTTTGTGTTTATGGAAACAGTGCTGTGGTTAGTCTATCAGGATTCTAGCCTAATTTGCTGTTTTTTGCTAAAGAAAACCATTTCTCTCATCTGTATGCACATCACAAATGGTTACCTTTTATTTGAAAAATCTCTTACTTTCTGGAGATAGAAGCTGGAGATTTAAGGTTGAACTGTACTGCAGAATTGCCTCTTCAAGTAAAAGAGCCTCATCGTGGTATGTCATTTACATCTTATTGTTTCATTAAGGGGAGGACTTGACCAAATATCATCAATTCCATGTGTCACTACGTTACACAATAATGCTTACTATAGCATGATGAATACTTTGTAAGAGCACAGAATTTTAGAGTTAGGGAAGTTACAAGTTATTGGAGTGTTTCCTAACTCCTTTAAGGTACTCTTTCTCTTTTAAAACGCATACATGTGTATATGCACATACCACGTAATCATGGGCTTGTCTCCATTTCGGCGGGCTCTTTTTAAATTTTGTCTTCTGTAATAGTTGTTAGTGTGTTTGGGTTGTACCTTTTACTAAACTAAGCTCAAGATTACACTACTAGAATAATGCTTTGTAAAAAGTAGGAGCATAATACATTTTTTTATGACTTTTTGAATGAAAAAACAAAAACTGATGAGGAAACTTAGATCTAGGGAAGCTGAATGCCTCATAGACCAGATAGTAACAGCTGTGGCTCAAACCTAAGACAACTCCTGAGTTCCAGTTGGAAATCTCTTCCATTGCACCATTTTAGTCACACCTTGGAGGCATGGGGAGATATATGTGTATATATTTTTCTTACCAGTTGGAAGTATATTATTTTCAGGGTCTGCTTTAAAAGTATTTGATCAGTGCTAGACAGTAGAAATATAAGCCAAATATAAAATAATAGCCACTTTTAAAAAAGGTAAAAAGAAATAGGTGAAAACAGTTTTAAGAATACACAATGCAATATACAGATATTTTTTTAAAAACACACTTTATTGAACCCAAATTATCCAGAATATCACTTTAGTATGTATATATTAATGAGGACTTTACATTCATTTTTTCACCCTAAGTTGTTGAAATCCAAGGTGCACTTTACAGCACATTTCAGTTCAGACTAACCACGTTTCAAGTGCTCAGGAGTCACAAGTGGTTAATGGCTGCTGTGTTGTACAGCACAGAATCACTGTCAGCTGCACAGAAAGACTGAGTGTTTTCTGTTGCTGACATTCAGTTCTGAGGTTAGGGTTGTGGTTGTGGTCATTGGTTATTTTTCTTTCATGTTCCAGTGATTTTTCTTTGTACGGTTAGGATTGTATCGAGTTTGTGGTGAGTTGAACAAAGAAATATGTTTCATAAATTTTGTGCCTTTGTGACAAAATGCTCTCTCGATTTTTTGTGGGATTACTGTCCTCATTATTTTGCATCTTAACTATTTTTAAGTACATTTCAATAGTATTGCTTTCTCATTTTACATAAGATTGCTTAGTCACTGGGGAAAAAAGCTTGACTTTTAAAAAAAAGGCTAGTAACAAAATTCAATTTAAAAAAAGTCAAAAGATTTGAACAATTCACCAAAGAAGATATGCCAGTGGAAAATTAGCACCTGAAAAGATGCCCAATATCATTGATTATTAAGGAAATGCAAATTAAAACTAAGAGATACCACCTCACCTCCGTTAGTATGTCTAAAATGAAAATACTGATTGTGTCTAGTGTTGGTGAAGTTGTAGAACTTTCATGCACTTCTAGTAAGAACACAAAATGGTACAACTAGTTTAGAAAGCAGTTTGGCAGTCTCATGAAAATCTAAACATACACCTACCTTAGTCTCAGTCATTCCACTCCTTGGTATTTACCCAAGGAAATGAAAGCATATGTCCATACAAGGCCTTGGAGATAGCAGCTTTATTTGTAACAGTCCCAAGCTGGAACAACCCAGATGTCCGTTAGTAGGTGAATGGATAAGCATTGTGGTTTATCCATACAATAGTATACAGCTCAGCAATTAAAAGGAATGAACTACTGACACATGCAGCAACTTGAATGATTCTCAGAATAATTATGCTGAGTGAAATCAGAAAAAAAAAAGATTTTTAAAGAAAAAGGGGCCAGGAAGTTGCTCCCAATTACATATATACAGTATTCAACTGTAAAAGCAACAACTTTGAAGTTGAGCTTTCAGAGCAGTGTTCAGGTTTGGTAATGAAATGTCTTGAGTCTTAAAACAGTGCCAAAAAATCGATTTTTTCTTTCTTAAACTGATGACCCGGAATAATCAAAATATCCTATATTCTTTGTCCTTTTTATTTCTTTTCTTGCTTTTGAAGATTTATGTTGCTTTGGGGTAAACTTGGTACCATGTTACTTGTTATCCAATTGCAACTCAAGTTAGGCCTTTCTAGGCAAGGGTTAGGTCAGAGTGACCTTAGTTAAGATCAGGACCCTGAAACTGACCATGTTCCTGTTTTTTTCCTACTGAGTTGAGTTATCCTTTAACCTAGCCTATTGTGGCTTTATCTTGAACCATTTATTTTATCCAGAATTAATGTTGGCTATATCCATAGTCTTGGTTTTTCAACACTTCAGCTTCACTTTAACCTAGTAGATCTGAGTGCCACCCTGTCTCCTTGGAAACACACTTTTCCTCCTAAGCAGCAGCAGCATATTCAGGAAAATTTCTTAAACTCTGCTACTCTGATGCACTTGATGTTACGTATACCACCGCACATATTTCCCTGTGTTTGTATACACGTTTGTTTGTTAACCATCACATCAGAATTGGGGCATTCAGTGGGTCTGCGTCCTCACAGTACACTGGGAAAAATGGGTGGCTTTCCTCTGAAGTATAACGCACCCCAAAGCAAATTAGAGGTCAGCCTGGGCAGCAGATCTGAGTTCTAGTTCTGACTCTGCTACTGGCTAATTCTTTAAATTGTCCCAGTCACTTAACCCTTCCAAGGCTCAGTTATGTGAGCCATAAAAAAGAGGTTGGCCTAGATTCTTAATAGTTGACTAATAAAATTGCAGTTTATTATTTTAATATTATTGCCTCCAGCTTTGTAGTGATGATTACTTAGTAGTAACTTGTGTTTATTGAGCACTTTGTGTCAAGCACTGAACTGATCAGTCGATATGCATTCTATTCAGTTTTCACAGCAATACCACAGGATACATATTTCCATTTTACCAATGAGAAAACTGAAGCATGGAAAGTTGATTTATTTTCCTGAGGTCACACTGCTAGCAAGTAATGGAGACTGGTTTTGAATACAGCTTGTCTGATTCCCTGTATGTTGAACCATCTTGCTTTACTGCTTCTCTGAATTTATATTTTAAATAAAGACACAGCCAAAAACCTTGGATTGGAAAGGGATTTTAAAACATCTAGTCTGACCACCATAATGTATCCACCACCCTGCAGAATCCATATATGGGTGAATATCTTCCTAAACAGTCTATTCTTTTTTGACCAAGTTATCTGAATGTCTTTTTTTTTTTTTTAACCAACTTCATCAAGACACAATCCACATACTATGTAATACGCCCATTTAAAGTATACAATTCAGATTTTTATTATAGTCACAGATACATGTAACTATCACCGCAATCAATTTTGGAATATTTTCATTAATTCAAAAAGAAACCTCATAGCTATTACTCCCTTCCCTATTTTCCTATTCTCCCCAGCCCTAGGTAACCAGTAATCTACCTTCTGTCTCTAATTTAAATTCATATTGTACAATCACATAATATGTGGTCTTTTGTGACTGGCATCTTTCACTTAGCACGATATTTTTAAGGTTTATCCGTATTGTAGCAATTATCAATACTTCGTTCCTTTTTATGGCCAAATAATATTCCATTTGTCCATGTAAGAACATAAAAATCTACCCAAGCAAATTTCTTACACTCCACTATTCCCCTCAATGTTTATTAAAATTTATTTGAGTCAAACAAAGAATATTCCTGGAAGCAGGATCCCAACAGAGTGAGAAAAATGCTTCAGAGAATAGTTTTGCAGTTTCTTTCATGCTTTTGAGATTAAGGAGGGGAGTAAAATAGATGACATAAAAGAAAGCAAGGCAGGGTTCAGATTATGGGATAGTTAAGATTGTGTTCTCTTGAAGGGGCATTTCAAAGATGTGTTAACTTAGATGCACAGAAACAATAGACAGGGGTTGCTTAAGGCAAAGATAAGCCTTTTACAAAAGATGTATTCCTGCCTTGGCTCACGTAGTTGGATTGCGGTCCTGAAACTGGAAAAAGTCGGTCCTGAAACTGGAAAAAGTCGGTGTTCGTGCTGCCTGTCACTGCCAAAACCAGTAAGTAGAGGCAAGGATTGAATCTTTATGGGCGCTTTATTCAGAGGCTGGTGATCTGAGAAGGCAGGTTACGTACCCTAAAAACCACCTCATCATCTCACCTCACCAACCTTTTTATAAGAAGAAAAGGGTAGGTAAGGGGTTTGGAAAAAGGCTAATCAGATAAGAGTTACAGTCCTGCAGTGATTTCCCTAGTATTTCTTCATCTACTTATCAACAGTTCTCTATCTGCGTCACTGGGCCTGGAACACAGTGGCTCAGATGCCATCTTGAAGGCTTGCAGACCCCTGGGGTACAAAGGTTGAATTGCTTGTTGACTTTCTGGAGTCAAGTAGGTCATGCATTCCAGTTCCTGGAATAACAGCTTTCCATATGCATTAGTCACTTAAGCCTGTCAAATATAACTAAAGCTAAAATCTTTAACTCTTGAGTCTCCCTATTAGTGCCATACACCAAAAGGTTGCAGGTTCAATTCCCAATCAGGGCACATACCTAGGCTGCTGGTCAATTCCTAGCTACAGGAGGCAACCGATTGATGTTTCTCACATCATTGTTTCTCTTTCTTCTCTTCTCTCCCTCCCCCCATCCCCATATCCTTCGGTGAGGATTAAAAAATAGTAAAGTTATATCCTGGGGTGTGACTGCTCACCATGACGGGCCCAGTGAGGACATGATCAGATCACCTTTTGAGGTTACTTTCCATAGAACAACTTTTTTCATCCACACCTTGTATGGTTAAGGCACATTTTGTTCATTCGGTTGATGGACATTTGGGTGGTTTCTACCTTTTGACAATTCTGAATAATGAAACATTGGCACAGTTTTTTTGTGTGGACAGGTTTTTTTCCTCCCTCTTAAATATACACCTGGAGGGGGAAACTGTTGGGCCATATGGTAACTGTTTAACCATTTGAGGAACTACCAGACTTTTCTAAGGTGGTTGTACCATCATACATTGCCACCAGCGGTGTGAGGGTTAGATTCTTAATAAGCTAAAATGTGCAGTCCTGTCACTGCCAAGCATAGTACCCGTTCTCTTGTCTCAGGGTGCCCTGGGCAAGTCTGCTGCTTCTGGGCAGCCAGCTGGGTCTTCTGAGGGTGCTGTCATACTAAATGGCTTCAGTCTCCTCACCAACTCTCTCACAAATGAACTTCATTTGCTTATGTTCTCTTTTTTAATTTAGAGAACTAGATACATTGTATTACTTCCTTAAGGGTAATCGTAATCAAAGACAGACAGTGAGTTGTCTTCTCAGTTTCCAGTTTGCTGAGTAAACTGGTAAAAACCCTTAACCCAGTAGTTTGCAACTCTGGCTATACCTTATAATCTCCCAAGTCTCTTAAAAACAAATTTAGGTCCTACCCCCCAGAGACTCTGATTTACTTCATCTGAGCTGAGACCTAGGTGAGCCAAATGTGCATCCTGGGTAGAGAATCGGTGCAGCCAGTAGTGGCCATGGGAATGGTTCTGGCTGGGTCGTCTGAGCGGCCACACCGCTCATATCCCAGCCGCCTGGGCATCAATATCTATTTTACTAACTCGGAATTACTGTGACAACCCTGGCTGGTGTGGCTCAGTGGGTTGAGTGCTGACCTGCGAACCAAAGGGTCACTGGTTTGATTCCCAGTCAGGGCACATGCCTGGGTTACGGGCCAGGTCCCCAGTAGGGGGTGCACGGGAGGCAACCACATATTCATGTTTCTCTCCCTCTTTCCCTCCCTCCCTTCCCCGTCTCTAAAAATAAATAAATCTTTTTTTAAAAAAAATTACTGTGATAGCCTTAGTCTTTGCTGGAGCACTCACCCAGGTGCAATCTTTAAGCATGAAACATTTTTCTTGATTTCTGCAGAAGTCTTGTTTCCCTTCAGTATGGTTTGGTGGTATTGGCTCTGGCTGTTTGGCCTCCCTGTCAGGCAGGCCACATGCAGTTTCTGAGTGGGATCAGTACCATCTAGCCGTTTTAGGGGATTTTAAGTACATTTAGGCAGGCAGAAGTTGAAACCGGTCTCTCATTAATGTGATGTCATGGCTTCTTGGGAAATACCTTCAAATGCCTCTCCTCCTTCCTAGTAGCAGGAGCTTAGAACAGTAATAATAATAGTTAATGTATTTTGAACATTTGCCTTGCTCTAGGTACTGTAAAAGTGCTTTCCTTTGTTGTTGTGTAATTTTTTGAACATTACTTTTAGTAGGTCTTGTTGAACAAAAGCTTAAAGAGATTAAGTAATTTACCTAAAGTCACTAGTTAAATGATAAAGTCAGAATTCAAACGCTGTTGTGTTTTTTTTATTTTTTGAACCATGAGACTGTTACCTATTCAAAATGGTAAATATAATTTTAAAGATATGAAAAAAATAAGTAGTGACCTTCCACTCCTAGAGATGGCTGCTGTAGCCAGTCATTTGTCTGTCTTTCCAGACATGTATCTTTGTGAGTACATACGAGCTACACTCCCTCACAACTGGTATTTATTATGGACATTGTATCTTAGTGGGAGATTGTTTCTTAGTGCATATGTATATGTGTGTCTCTTTTTTAACAGATGAATGATACTCCGTTGTATCCTCTGTTAATGGACATTAATGTTGCTTTTGGTATTATAAACAGTGCTTCAGTCAGTAACCTTGCACTATATAATTTTGCACATGCTTCCATACAGGGTTTCTCATCCACAGCACAATTGACATTTGGTGCTGGGTAATTCTTTTTTTTTTTTTTTTTAAGATTTTATTTATTTTATTTTTAGACAGAAGGGAAGGGAGGTAGAAAGAGAGGGAGAGAAGCATCAATGTGTGGTTGCCTCTCACATGGCCCCCACTGGGGACCTGACCTGCAACCCAGGCATGTGCCCTGACTGGGAATCGAACCGGTGACCCTTTGGTTCGCAGCCCATGCTCAATCCATTGAGCTACACCAGCCAGGGCTAATTGTTTTTTTTTTGTTTTTTTTTTAATATTTATTTATTCATTCATTTATTGATTTTGGAGTGAGGGGAAGGAAGGGAGAAAGAGGGAGAGAAACATCAATGTGAGCGATTGCCTCTCGTATGCTCCCCAACCAGGGACCAAACCTGCAACCCAGGCATGATGCCCAACCAACTGAGCCACAACAGCAAGGTCAGGAGGCTGGATAATTCTTTGTTATAGGAGCTGGCCTGGACACAATAGGATGTTCGGCACATCCCTGCCCTCTGCCCTGCGTACCAGCAGCACTCCTATCCCAAGTTGTGACAAGCAAAACTGTCCGCAGGCACTGCCAGATGTCTCGTGAGGAGTAAAAAATCAGCCCTGGTTGAGAGCCACTGTTCTAATTCATCTTTAGGGTAAATTTTTAGAAGTAGAATTGCTGGAACTAAGGTTATGTATGTGCGTTTAAAATTTTGATGGCAATTGCTAAATTGTTCCCCGTAAAGGTTATACCATTTTACACTCTAACCAGCAGTAATTCAGATATTTTCTCATTTTTGCCAATACTGTTGTTCATAAAACATTTTTTCCTGCCATCTTACAGTAGTTTTAATTCACATTTCTGTACTTTACAACTAGCCTTTTTATTGAGCACTTAGTGCTTGCTAGGCATGTAGTATTTCTTGGCTTGTTCGTTTTGTGACAGACTTTGAAATGATTTCCTCTCCATCTAGCCTTCTTAAGGTTTGGTACCAAGAGCTGAAGTCAATACTCTGAGTTTCTTCTGATCGTAATGAAATGATAACCCACACCATTTACTGAGATACCGTATGTGACAGGCATTCTGCTTTGTATGCTTTAAAAATGCGTCACCCTGTGCAACCTAAGTGTGCATTTTTTATAAGATGCCAGATCTTTTTCGTTTTGAGTTGGTGTGTAGCATCTCTCTGGACGTAGTTTGGTAGTCGTGGCCTCTAAACCATGGAGACCATGTACTTTCTGAAGTACAGTGTGTCACAGAAGGCTAACTGAAAAGAAGTATTTGGTTCTGCAGTTAGGAATCATAATTGTCCAGCCTTGTGATTTGGTCAGAATTGGTTTAGAGTCCCCAATTTAAATTTGTAAGTTCCCTCTGTCACTTACTTTTCCAGGACACTCTTCCTTGTTAATCATCATTGTATGAAATTATGACTTCATGCATGCTTATTTGCCTAAAGCTCGTCTCTAGGCATATTTGTTCTCCACTGAGTATCTAACACCTAACTTCACATGTGGCACACAGTATGTGCCCAGTAGATAATCTGTTAAATGCATGAACTGGTCAGTCTGAAAACTGAGGTACACTGGAAGTTGAGTTATTTGGGGCCCTAAAAGCACAGAATTACCCAGATGGTTGAAGAGCTTAGCAGTGGGCCCTGTCACATCCCTAGAGGGAGGCCATCTTCCCTCCTAAGAGGGTCAGAACTATCTGGTTCTTATGCTTTTCTCTGGACCATTTGGGCTGTTGGGGGAACTTTGGTCCGAATGACTCATTGATTTTGGCTGGAAGCTACAGAAGAGAATGAATACATACTCCTTGGAGACATTGGTTAATGTCTCCCTCTGCCTCATGCTTTAGGAATCATAGTTATATTTACTTGGGACAAAGTGGTATTCTTTCCTAAGTGAGCAGTTATCTAGAAGTTGTGGTGTGATTGAGTTCTGATACGTGCTTCTTTCTGATATATCCAGAGATCAAAGCCTGCGTGAAGGGGGCTTTAAGATACGATTATACCTTAGGCTGCTTCTGTTTTCTCTACTCCTAAGAATTAATGTGAGGATGGTTTAGTGTTGGCAAGAGAACTTGTTTGGCTGGTTTTACTGTTCTCTGTTCTGAGTCTGGCACTGGTAAACAAGAGAGCAGGGTGGGGTGGGACGAGGGGAAGTTCACTACCTTTCTGAGGAGGAAGAGCAGCTGGATCATGGGTCAGCAGACTCTTTACTTTTGTAGAGGATCAGATAGTAAATATTTTAGGCTTTTCAGGTCCTAATCTGAATATGTGATCTGCCACATATTCTTTGTTTTTACAACTCTTTAAAGATGTAAAAACCATGCCTATGCCATGAATGAACCTTATAAAAACAGGCCATTGCTGGATTTGGCCCAGAGGTCATGATTGAGGTTTGCCAACCCCTGAACTAGGTGTAGACATTAGTTGATTGCTTAGAAGTGTTTGTTTTAATGTTTTTGGGACATGAAGCCACCATAATTTTAGAAATTCTCAGATGATTGTGATCCAAAGAAACTCTGGCATGGGAAGTCAAAATGACCCTACTGTCAGTCACCTTGGGTCCATGGAACTCCAGGTAACTTCAGCCGATGTGACAGCAGCTGTCTAGTGGGGCAGAGGGGTCACACTGTGTCTTTCCCATGGGAGTGCTGGCCAAGGGTGAGTGGAATGGGAGAAGGGAACCGAGCTGTGGCCCAAGAATTCAGCTGGAATTAGACAGGTTTAAAGAATACCATGACTCAGACAGCAAATTAAGTTGTTTCAGAAATACATCTAATTTCCTGAATCTCTGTTGGGATGCCGCTAGAAATCTGGCATGTATAGTCAGTTTGACTAGTTTATAAAAATGAAAGCAGAGCCCGGCTGGTATAGCTCAGTGGATTGAGCGCAGGCTGGGAACCAGAGGGTCCCGGTTCGATTCCCAGTCGGGGCACATGCCTGGGTTGCGGGCCAGGTCCCCAGTGAGGGCCATGTGAGAGGCAACCATACATTGTTCTTCCTCCCTCCCTTCTCCTCTCTCTGAAAATAAATAAAATCTTTAAAAAAAAAAATGAAAGCAGGTTTGTACCTTGGATTCTGAGAAGAACACCAAATTCTGATACATGAGTCCTGATTTGCCTTGTGGTTTTTCTCTGATCACAAGAAGTTCTGGAGAGCAGGACTGGCATGAAGGAAGTATTCGTGGGTTTCAGGGTAGTCTGGGAGATGGAGGGCGTGGTGGTTGAAGAGCTGGGCTCTGAGACAGATGCACGTGCCCAGATTCCTGCCCCACCGCTTACTAGCTGTGTGATCCTGGGCCACTTACTTCCTCCTCTGAGCCTCAGTTTCCCACCTGTGAATAGCAGTGATGAGGGTAACTCCACCACGGGGTCGTTGTGAGAATTAAATGGGGATATATATAAAATGCTTGTTATATTAGCTCAGCGTCCGTTACGTTGTTAGTATTTGGTAAGTGTTAGCAATAATAATGGTAATGTGAACGTGGAAGATGTCAAGGATCAAATAGAGGAACTAGTATTTGTGACTTGGTGCTGTTAAACTATCATGTCTTTTAACATTCGATGTTTGGGAATATCATGGGAGCAGTGTTGGGTTAGGAGTCAGAGAACTGGGTGTGTGTGTTCCTTGCTTGATTTCCTAGTGGTAAAATGGAAATAATATGTGTTGACAGGTTGCGACATTGCCTGTGAAAGGGCTTTGAGTTCTGCAAAGCATTGTACAAAATTTAAGGTAAAGTCAGTAACCTTTTCTTTATTCTTGACCTTCTTAATGTATTGGAATAGAGCCAGAAGTTGAATGTGTGAGGCCAAAATGTTTGTCGGAGGGACTTGTTAGGATGCTCCCAAGTCCAGGACTTGCATTGGTAAATTGTGGTTAGGGATGAGTAATGTAAAGTTGGAATCCTTTTGTAAGATATTTGAAATAGTGGAATTTTTAAAGGGAATGGCTATATTAAGTGAAAGAAGCCAATCTAAAAAAGCTATATACTGTATGATTCCAACTATATTCTGGAAAAGGCTAAACTATGGAAACAGTAAAAAGATTATTGTTTACCAGGGAAGGGTGAATAATCAGAACACGGGGTTTTTAGGGCAGTGAAAATATTCTGTATAGTACTGTAATGGTGGACACACATATCCCATAGAATGTACACCGAGAGTGAATCATAATGTAAACTGGACTTTGGGTGATTATGATGTGTTAATGTAGATTCATAAATTGTAACAAATGTACTTCTCTGGTGGGGGATATTGATAAGGGGGGACGCTGTTACATATGTGGGGGCAAGCACTTTTAAACAATCAACTTATCAACTAAAGCAAACAACAGTCAACTAAAGGAAGCACTTTTAAGCAATCAACTAATGTCTTCACCTAGTTCAGGGGTTGGCAAACCATTATGACCTCTGGGCCAAATCCAGCAGCAGCCTGTTTTTATAAGGCTCATGACAGGCACGGGGGTGCCTGTGCCATGTTAATGTGTATTTTTATATGCTTCATATATAAAAACAATTATTTTACATTTTTTAACATTAAGGTGAACTTGACATAAAATTAACCATTTTAAGGTGAAAAATTTAGTGGCATTCGCTGTATTTACATGTTACACAACCACCAACCCTACCCACTTCCACAGCGTTGTCATCGCTCCAGAAGGAAACCCCAAGTGCATTAAGCAGTTGCCCCCATTTTCCCCTCCCTCAACTTTTTGCAACCAGGAAGGAGGCTGCTCTGTCTCTAGATTTACCTATTCTGGATATTTCATATAAATAGAATCATAAAACATGCTTTTTTTGTGCCTGACTGGCTTCATGCATTTAGCATAAAGTTTAGCATAAAAAGTATAAAAGAAATCTCTGGACTTCCAGCCAAGATGGAGGCGTAGGTAGACACACTGTGCCTCTTCGCACAACCAAAAGAGGAAAAACAACAATTTATAAACAAAAAAACAACCAGAACCGACAGAAAATTGAACTGTATGGAAGTCTGACAACCAAGGAGTTAAAGAAGACACATTCATCCAGACCAGTAAGCAGGGTGGAGCTGTGCGGAAAGAGCGCAGCGAGATGGTGGTTTGTGGAGTGGTACGGGTAACGCTGCAGCTGCCCAGAGAAACCCGCAGCCGGAGCACCCAGTGAAACCCGCAGCTGGCTGACCCAGACCCAGCGGGGCCGAGACTGGTGGACCGGGTGGTCCCTTATTCGTGTGCAGATAAACTGGGAGAAAAAGCTGGGGAGCAGAGCAGACCACGTAACCCACCATCACGGAGAAAAAGCCTCAAACCACCAATTGAAAACACCTGTGGGGGTTGAGGCAGCAGCAGTAGGAACTCCCGGCATCATGGGAGAGTTCATTGGAGAGACCCACAGGGACTTAGAACTACACAAGCCCACCCACCCAGGAACCACCAGTACAGAAGGGCCCAATTTGCTTGTGGTTAGCGGGGGAAGTGACTGAAAGTCAGCAGAGAGCAAAGCAAGTGCCATTGTTCCCTCTCAGGCCCCGCCCCCACAGGCAGCATCACAACACAGTGACATAGGTTGCCCCGCCCTGGTGAACACCTAAGGCTTTGCCCCTTAAAGTAACAGGTGTGCTGAGAAAAAAAAAGTGACCCAAATGAAAGACCAGATCAAAACGCCAGAAAAAAAATACAACTAAGCCACAAAGAGATAGCCAACCTATCAGACGCACAGTTCAAAACACTGGTAATAAGGATGCTCACAGGACTGGTTGAACTTGGTTGCAAATTAGATGAAAGAATGAAGAATACACTAAGAGAAATAAGGGGAAATGTACAGGGAACCAATAGTGATGGGAAGGAAACGGGGCCTCAAATCAACGGTGTAGACCAGAAGGAAGAAACATTCAACCAGAACAGAATGAAGAAACAAGAATTCAAAAAAAATGAGAGGCTTAGGAACCTTCAGGACATCTTTAAATGTCCCAAAATCTGAGTCATAGGGGTGCCAGAAGGAGAAGAGGAACACCAAGGGATTGAAAACTTATTTGAACAAATAATGGAGAACTTCTGCAAGCTGGTGAAGGAAATAGACTTCCAGGAAGTCCAGGAAGCTCAGAGAGTCCCAAAGAAGTTGGACCCAAAGAGGAACACACCAAGGCACATCATCATTAAGTTACCTAAGATGAAAGATAAAGAGAGAATCTTAGAAGCAGCAAGAGAAAAGGAGACAGTTACCGACAAAGGAGTTCCCATAGGACTTTCAGCTGATTTCTCAAAAGAAACCTTGCAGGCAGGAAGGGGCTGGAAAGAAGTATTCAGAGTCATGAAAGGCAAGGACCTACATCCAAGAATACCCTATCCAGCAAAACTTTCATTTAGAATGGAAGGGCAGATAAAGTGCTTCTCAGATAAGGTCAAGTTCAAGGAGTTCATCATCACCCAGCCTTTATTGTATGAAATGTTAAAGGGATTTATATAAGACATGAAGGGATATCAACAGGGGAGTGGGAGGGGGAGAGAGGAGGAAAAAGTACAGAGAATAAGTAGCATAAACGTTAGGTAGAAAACACACGGGGGAGGTTAAGAATAGTGTAGGAAATGTAGAAGCCAAAAACTTAATGTGTATGACCCATGGACAAAAATTAAAGGGTGGAGAATGGGGGGGATTCAGGGCAGAGGGGAATAAAGGGGGTAAAATGGGACAACTGTAATAGTATAATCAATAAAATATATTTAAAAAATCATGAAAAACATGAACAATTACATATGAACACATTTGACGATCTAGATAAAATGGAGTTTCCTCAATAACTTAAAGCCTCCCGAGGCTTAACTAGTAAGAAACAGTGAAAGTCTCTAGAACAATTCTCATTAGTGAAAGTGAAGCCTAATCAAAACTACCAAAAAACAAAATCCCAGGATCAGAGGGCTTATAGATGAAATTTGCCAAATATTTAGATAATAATTAGTACATTTTGTCTCCAAACTATGTTAAAAACCATAGAATAACACCAGAGAGAGTGTATGAGGGCATTGTTACAGTGGCTTTGGGTGTAAAGCAGTGAGAAGGTACTAGGACTGCACTTGGGGAAAATCCTTCTGTAACTCTTCCCTCCCACTGCTTTGACCCCCAACCTCACATGTTCTGTCTGTCTCTTGGGATCACGTCCTTGCATGACGTGTGTGTGGACCAAGTTAATATCCAGATGGCAATTTGACCTTATTCTCATTCTCCAAGGGCAAAGAGTCCACCAAAGAAATGGGAACAGCTGGATGTGTAAGAGATCACCAGAGGCTTTGATGAGAAATAATTTAGAGTCTCTCAGAGAAATGCGATGCCTCCGGGGGAGGTAGGAAGGCCAACGCGCTTTGCCCTTCCTCACACTTCATCCTCAATTCCCTCAGTGACTGGGTGTCCATAAGGTGAGATGTGCAGATTGGCCCATGATCACATCAGCGTGGTTGGAAAAGGAAAATACAGAATTTGCCACTACATCTGATAAGGATTTGACATCCCAAACTTATAAAGAATGTAGAAAATCAATACTAAAACAGAAGTAACCCAATATTAAAAATAGGAAAAGAACCTGAATAGACACTTCTGCAAAGGGGGCATAAAAGGTTAATAGACATATGAAAAGATTCTCAGCATCACTAATTATTAGAGAACTGCAAATTAAAAGCTGTTGTATTAAAAGTCAAGTGCCATGTGTTTTGAAGTGGGTTTTTTTTTAGGCAATAAAACTTACACAGTGATTCCCATAGTAAATTATTAATAAAATCTTCCCCCCCCCAAAAAAAATCTCTGTACCTCCTTCTTAATTTTGTTGTGAACCCAAGACTGCTCTAAAAAGTAATCTTTAAAAAAAAAAACCAGAGTGGCCAGTGTGGAGAGAGAGGCCAGAGGAGTTTAATCTCTGTAGAAATGTGACAATATCTTGTAAAATTAAAACTATGTATTTCCTTTTCCCCTGCAATTCCCTTTCTGGGACTTTATCCTGAAAATATATTTGCTTGTTCATTTTGTGTGCTAAATCATGTATGCTCATGGTTATTCATTACATTATTTATAACAACACAAAAATGGAAACTTTGGTGTCCAGCCTCAGAAAACCAGTTAACTAAATCATGGTGCATTCTTACAGTTAAAAACTGTATCTGTAAAAAGCGAGGGAGCAAGGTGTCTGATTAAACACTCTTCCATATGGTAGGCTAAAAACAAAACACAAAGCAAGGTGAAGAACGATGTTCATAGTATGCCACCATTTTCGTTGCCAGATTGGGGAGTTGGGGATAGAAAAGATCCATTATGATTTACTTGTATAAGCGTAGGATAGTGGGAAGAATATGAAGCTGGTAATCATGGCTATACCTGTACAAGAACTCTGGCTAGCTGGGGAACAGATAGAAGAGAAATTTGCTTTTCACACTATACCCTCTTTATCTTTTCAAGTGTGTCTCCTGTCCGTAAATTTCTCTTTCTGTAGCCCGAGCGGCCACAGATCATACCATTGGAGTTGAAAACTGTATGAAACCTCTGTGTGTTTTCCTCCCCAATTTGTGCTACCTGTTGCTCTGCCTAGTCTCTCTGACCTTCATGCTTTGAGAAGCTGGCACTGACTTTGGGCTTACCCTAAAACAGTCCCCTACCCCCCAAACATATTGATGTTTGTCCTCTTGATTTCTGTGACTGACGGTGTTTCTGTTTCCACCTCTAGCTTTGGCAGCGTGTAAGCAACTTCTTGCCAAGAACTTGGGTCACCGCTGAGAAAGGGGACCTTAGGGAGAAGAATATCCAGAGGAAACCAGTGCCAGGAGCGTCTGGAATTACACTCACCGCAGGCAGCATGAGCCATTCTGTGCCAGCATCTGTGTCCTACTGGCAAAGACTGGAGCTCTCCAGGTAGGAGGGTCCTGGAAGCAGCGTGCACCAGGAAGCCTCTCTAGAGGAAGAATGGGGCCAGATATGAACTCTCTACAGTGAACACAGTTTTCAGCTTATGAAGGAATTTTAAGTAAAACAATTATTTAATTTCCACATATTCAAGTTCTGTGTGAAGTGCCAGCACTTACCCTCCCACCTCCCCACCCCAACCACAGGAGTCAGTCAGGATTTTTCTGGCACCAAGTTGAACTCTTCTTGGTACTTCTGGCAATGACAGATCTTCAAGAGAGATTTATCTGCTGAATGCTCTTGGGCAGGAAAATAAAGTAAAAGCTCCGGAAGCCGCATAAGGGTGGCAGAGCAGAGATCCCTCCCTCAGTGCTCAGTCACAGAAAGGCAGCCTGGACTCGAATGCCTCACTCGCCTCCAAAGCCCGTCTGTTCCGAGAGGTCTGGTGTTTCCGGGTTGCCTGCTGTGGGTGGGTGGCTCTTTTTGTTACCATTCTCCTCCCAAGCCATTGAATGACGTGAACTTCGGAATGGAGTCTGCTTGCTGCCGGGGACTCGCTCCCTTCCCCAGCCCAGCGCTGTCTGAGAGGGCCGTCTGAAGGCTGTGCTTCGTTCCTGGGGAGGAGGCATCGGCCTGGCCTGGGTCCTCCACCATGTTCCTGCTGCTGCCTTTCGATAGCCTGATTGTCAACCTCCTGGGCATCTCCCTGACTGTCCTCTTCACCCTTCTCCTTGTTTTCATCATAGTCCCTGCTATTTTTGGAGTCTCCTTTGGTATTCGAAAGCTCTACATGAAAACTTTGTTAAAAATCTTTGCGGTAAGTTGTGTTTACAAATGGTTACTTCGCAGAGGTGGAAAAGGGTTGTTCTTCTCTGGTTGATTGTTACCTCTTTATCGGATATGGGGAGAGTTGGGAGAATGGGAGGTGGCATTTTTAGTAAAAAGAATAACTAAATGTGTGCTTGTGAAAGCCTTCAACAGTCTTTCTTTCGAGCTGAGGTACTTGTATGCCTGATTCAGCTCAGCGAAGGAACCTATTCCATGACTCCATACCTTCCATCTTTATTTCAAAGAGAGGGGCTTAAAATGAAAAAAATAACCACCACATCTCACTTTTTATGTATTAGATATTGAGACCCAAAGCTGCTGCTGAAATAGTCCCTCTCTGATAAGTATGGGAGTTTTTTCTCTCCTTCAAACATTTATCTCAAATAGGTTCTTGCGTTTCTGACAAAAATAATTAACAGAAAAAGGGCATTCAGTGAATTGTTTTATTTTTTTAAAGATAGAGGAGATAGATAATAAATTTCTTAACATATGTCAGAACCTAATTAATTACACTGCTGAACCAAACTGGTCATAATGTCAAAGAAATGGGCGAGAAGGGCATTTCCTGGAAGCTGTTCTATGCCCCAGGGCTTTTGATACCTATCTCAAGATTTGATAATTTGTTAAAAATATCTTTTCATCATCACGAGATCTTCAGGTGTTTTTGAAACAATGTAGTATTATTTGTTCGTATAGTATCTAATGGTTCACAGAATAATTTTATTCATTTTCCTTTGGTTCCTTATAATTCTGCAGTGGACAGGACAGTGCAAAATACCTGCATTTTATCAACGAAGAAATAAAGACTCAGAAGGATGCATGGAATGAGCTATAGGAAACAGTATATTACAGTGGGAAATTCTTTATGTACATCATTGAATATTTTGCTATTTGGTATTTCCATAAAAATCATTATTTTACATTTTTTAAAATTAAGGTGAACTTGACATACAATTAACCATTTTAAGGTGAAAAATTTAGTGGCATTCGCTGTGTTTACATGTTACACAACCACCGCTGCCTCCTTCCACAGCATCGTCATCACTCCAGAAGGAAACCCCAAGTGCATTAAGCAGTTGCCCCCATTTTCCCCTCCCTCAACTCCTTGCAACCAGGAAGGAGGCTGCTCTGTCTCTAGATTTACCTATTCTGGATATTTCATATAAATAGAATCATAAAACATGCTTTTTTTGTGCCTGACTGGCTTCATTCATTTAGCATAAAGTTTTTGAGATCGTCCACATTCTAACATGTTTCAGTACTTTTTTTTAATAGATAATATTTTATTGTGTGTCTGTGCCATAATTTGCTTATCTGTTGGTGGATTGTTTTCACCTTCTGGCAGTTGTCAGTAGGGCTGCTCTGTACACATGCACTTGTGTGAGTACCTGTGCAGGGATGCGGCTTTCGAGCACGACTTACGGTCTCCAGGGTTATCTACTCTGTGCTGCTCGGGGAGGTCTGGTGACGAGCCGCAGGAGTGCCCCTGAGAGCTGGTTAGAAATGGGGGTCTCAGGCCCACTCTAAACCTACCGAATTCTAATTTACATTTCAACAAACTCTGGGTGATTCATAGGCACATGAAAGTTTGAGAACTGGTAATCTAATCAGTTTTTGGAATAGTTGCTTTGCTAATGTATAGTATTTATTTTAATTAATTGGGAAATCTAATTTTCTTAAATTTTAGCCCAAGAAAATCTTCAGTAGAGCTCAGGGTTCCTGTGAACCGTATACCTTACTGCCCGTGCCCTTTGCCCTTGTGAAAAAACATTAGCCAGTATAGAGTGAGTAGAACAGCTGACAAACTTTTAGGAGACAGCAGTGAGTGAGGCGTAGCTTTTATTCAAGTTTATAAGCAAATAATTCATAGACTACAGAAATTCTTGTTTTTTAAAAAATATTTTATTTATTTATTTTTAGAGATAGAGGAAGGGAGGAAGAAAGAGAGGGAGAGAAACGTTGATGTGAGAAAGAAGCATTGATTGATTGCCCCCAGCTGGGGACCTGGCCAGCAACCCAGGCATGTGCCCTGACTGGGAATTGAATTGGTGGCTTTTAGGTTCACAGGCTGGTCCTCAATCCACTAAGCCACACGAGTCAGGGTGGAAAGCCTCATTTTTTAAACCATAGAAATAGGAATTATATCAAGTTAGCGTTCTTCTATAGTAGCTAAATTTTTTTTTAAGATTTTATTTATTTTTAGACAGAAGGGAAGAGAGGGAGAGAAACATCAATGTATGGTTGCCTCTCACGTGGCCCTCACTGGGGACCTGGCCTGCAACCCAGGCATGTGCCCTGACTGGGAATTGAACCAGCGACCCTTTGGTTCGCAGCCCACGCTCAATCCACTGAGCTACACCAACCAGGGCTATAGTAGCTAAAATTTTTTAACTTGGATCACTTTGGGTGGGGCACAGGCCTGGAATCCATGTATATTCCCTACTCCATTTTGAAAATATCCCCCCAAATATTTTTAAGTTCATAGCCAGGTAGATCCTTCTTGTTGTGACTGTAGTTTTAAATGTACATTCTTGTAACTTTTAGGGTAGATTATAATTAACTGTGGAAACTTCATTAAATATATATTGTTGGGCCAATCCACAGGACAGGTAATGTTAAGTCATCAGAGAGCTGACCACACCTTAAAATGGTTTGGGGCACAGTGGTTTAGAAGTGATAATGGAATTAGTGTGTGTGTGTGTGTGTGTTTACTGATTTTGACCTCAAGATTTAGAATTCTGGGAACTAGATTTGCACCTCTTATTTCCAAGAGGTGTGTATCAGGCATTCAGCAGGCCCTGTGACTCCTGTCCTGTTGAGCATTATGGGTAATTACTTCTTGGTGACAAGCTAGGGTACGGGGTAGACTAGGAAGAACTGATGCGCACCAGCAAAGGCACGGGGTGGCTCTCTCTTCCCACCCTGAATAGAGGGTTACTGCTCTGAGTAGATCTTAACGGGCAGTGAGAACTGAGTGCTGTTTTTATCAATGCTAGTATTAGATACAAGTTGGACTTGGCCAAGCTGGTTTTAGAACTTGGAAAGCACACATCTGTATATCCATGTAAACATCTAAAATACACCTATACTTGTGGATGTTTTTTAATAGAAGACAGATCTTTATTTTGCCTTTTTTAAAGCCTCTTCATCCCCTCCCAAATTGGGCTTACATATCTAATTTTACAGCTGGAAGAAAGCTCAGAAATTATCGTAATTCTGTGGCTTTCTCCCCCAGCTGCACAATTGGAATCACCTGAGAAAGCATTTTAAATGTGCTTATTTGAGAGCACTAGATTCTCCTCAGATTCTGATTTAATTGATCTGGATCGGCACTTTTAGAAACTCCTCAAGTGATTCCTATGTCTGCCATCAACAGATGGAGTCTGATTGACTTCCTCTTGGGTGGGGACCTGCCGTATGACTTGTTTCTCACAAGTAGAATGTGGTGTATGTGATACTGTGTGACAGGTGAGATTAGGTTTAAAAAGGCAATGCAACTGCTGTCTGATTCCTGGGGTACTTGTCCCTGGGACCCAGACGCCATGTCATGAGGAAGCCCAAGTCACCTGTCGGTGTCCAGCTCACAGCCCCAGGGAGGCTCCGACAACCAGCATCAACACCACATGCAGGGATGAGCAAGCCCTCGGAAGGGTCCAGCCCCAGCCTTTGAGCCACCGAGCTGATGCCAACACTACAGTTTGCATATTCCTGAGCAAAATGAATGATGGTAGCGTTTTAAGCTACTTAGTTATGGGGTGGTTTGTTAAATAGCAATAGAAAACCAGACAATATAATATTAAAGAATTTTAAACATTCATTCATGTCCTCCAGTTTACAACAACTTAAAATTTTTTTGCATTACCTTTCAGTCTTCAGCAATACACATTCATATTTTCTGGTTGTGTTTAAAGCATGCACATACAACTTTGTATCTACATTTTCTTTTTATCAGTCATTTATGCATTGTACTGGATAATCTTCATAAAGACTTAAAACTGGGTAGCTGATAGTCCATATCCCTGTGTTTTTGGTGGATGTAAGCAAGCCCTGGCTTAACAGCTAGTTTCCCATGATCAGTTCTTTTTTCTATGTAGAAGAAACCTGGGTATAATACCTGCCAAGGAGGGACTCTAGAAGGGATATGTATGGGTCAGTGTCTTTTCTGTTCCCTCTCCTGGAAGACTTAACTCAGTGCCGGTCCTGTTAATGCTGAATTACGGAAAACCTGTCTGTGTAGAGGGCAGCACGTCATGCAAAGTGTTTTAGTTTTCTTAATGTTCGTGCTTCAGATTTACCCTCAAGACAGTGGTTGTGGTATTATTTGGGGTAGAATTCCTAGGAGTGGACTTGAAACTGAGTTGAGAATGATTTCAGAAGGGAGAAGGAAGAAAGCCTGGTTATAAAGGACCTAGATGAAAATAAATGGCCTGTGAGTTTTCTTGCCTGATGTGAAAAGAGTTGATCAGGTCAGGTTAGAGAACATGGGAGAGTTGTAATCTGATTGACATTAAACTCCAAAGCGGAATGGATGGGTGGAGAGTCACTGATACCACGAGAAGACTGCACAGGCAGTGGCAATGTGGTGGGATGGGCGTGAGTTTTTGAGTCACGTGGCTCTTAGCTTTAAATCCAGGGCTTTTCCTGCCAGCTCCAAAACTTGACCTAAGTCATCAGACTTTCCAGTCTGCTTCCTCATCTTGAGAATGGGAGTAGTAATACTTACATCACAGGATTGTAAGTGAAAGAGGTCATTTTAATCAGACATGTCCTTCCTGCCCCCGTGAGAAGGGTGATTTTAACATACTTTTGAGTGGCTTACAGGGCGAAATCAAGATGAGAATGTGGTTGTTACGGAGAAGGTGATTGGAAGTAGTTTTAGGTTTTATCATTTCAGGGTTATCTTTTCATGTGGACCTTGTGTTGGTTAATTAAATGTAGCCCTTATTGACTGCCTGTTAAGTGCAAGGCACTTTATCTGTTGGAATGCAAACATGGGTAGGGTCTGCCTACTACCCCTCAAGATATTTGTAGTCTAGTTGGAACGACAGATACAGGTTTCCATAACTGATTCACAGTGTGGTGCTGGTTAAAATAGACAAAGATTAATTCCGACTGCAGGAATTGGGCAGATACTATTTCGTGTAAGAGTTGGCTTTTGAACTGGATCTTAAAAACCAAAAATCACTCTAGAAATGCAGATGAGAAGGTACAGTCTCATTTAGAGGTAGTACGTAGTTCTGTAGAGCAAAAACATGGGGCACATGGAGGGAATGAGGTAGACTATAAAGCCAAATACTTCCTTAGGCGTTGAGAAGCCATTGAAGGTTTTTGAGCAAAGAAGTGACGTGGTCAGACTGGCAGCGTGTGTTCGGACAGATTGAGGAAGCAAAGAACAGTTAAAGGGCCGTTGATTAGTAGTGCCAGCAAGAGAAGCAACGAGTGAACGAAGGGAGGGGCACGACAGGAGAGGCCGCTGTAGACGGCTCGGGGGGAGATTGATAGTTGTTGACAGATGGGAAGTCCGAAAGTTTGGATGGCAGCGTGATAGTGATCCCAGCACCGGAGGAGGAGGGCTGGAGGGAGGGGTGTGCACTGCGGGTTGGAAGAAGTTATATTGCCTTTAAATCTCAACCTGCTGGGTGGTAAGGGCTGGTTGGACTTGGTGTGGAAATGGTCAGCCAGTGACTGGAATGTGAGGTTGGCTCTTCAGTGAAGTCAGGATTCGTAGATTTGGCAGTAGCTACTTAGAGATTGTAGCTGAAGCAGGGAGAGAGAAGAGAGTTGTTAAAAGATGCAGCTTTTGCCTGGGTCATAAAAGATTATGGTTGATGGGGACTGGACTTTTTTTAAGGGCCTGATTCCTGGGGTGTATCTAGTTAGTTCATGGGAAAATGCAGTGGAAGCTGACTGCGAAGGCGTCTGTGCTGAGAATAGTGTCGCTCAGACTGTTGGACCTTAATCACGTGATTAGTTCTCTGTCTGGTGGAAGCTGAAAAGGGAATAATTTCATAATCCGATACTGACAGTGTAGTAAATGGCATCTCACGGGGTATGTGAGAGGAGGGTTATAGGGAAATGAGCGCTGAACCTAGGGTTCTGTTTTACTCTGTGTATCGGAGCACTGCACTGGAAGCGACCATGCAGAGAAGCCAGTCGTGTAGTCGTCAGATGTTGCTAATGGGCGGCACCCCCGTCCCTCAGTGCTGGCACCAGGGTGAAGCGGTCCAGCCGTGCCTTCACAGGCTGTTCCCAGCTCACAGCCAGGGCCCTCCAACCCTGCCCTCTTTTCTCCCACTCCTGGGATTAGACAGTTCTTTCCTAAACACAGAAGCATTTTGAAATGTACCTGACATTCACAGGGTAAAGCTAGAAGTACAAGCCTGAGGGCAGGGGGATGTTTGTGACAGAGGTTTGTCACACCCAGAGCTCAGAGACACAGAGCTAGGAGAGTAGAATCTCATTTAAGCAGTACCTTTCCGGTGAAAACAGAACACCACAGCCATCGTAAAGTTTGCGTAGGGAAGCCGCTCTCACAGACAAAATCTAGCGCTCGGGACGCCCAATGGCATATGTTACCCGCCTGTTGCATCGTCATCCAAGCATCAGAACTGTCAGTACGGAACCAGCCCCGATTGTGCGCTGTTTTCTGACTGTAACTACGCTTGCAATACTCACTCTGAGTCTTGGCCAAAATGGAAGGCCCCACCCCCAGGTTGAGTGACCCGTCTGTGTGCCAGGCTTCTTGTGAGCTCTCTAGTCCCTCATTCACGCTTTCCCTAGGTAAGTCCCCAGATGAAATTCTTCTTCCTCCATCTTAGGAGTTATCTTTACACTTTCTTCTAGAGAAGATCATCCATGCATAGAGCCAAAAGACATCAATGGCTAAATATCTGACATACAGAAAATGGGTATATATGAGTTTCCTTGCCATAGATCTTTCTTTGAGTGGGTGACTGTAAGTCTTCTGGGTTTGTTTTTTTTTTTAAGACAGTAGAGTTTGGAGAAATTTCCAGATGAGGTCAGATTACTGATTAAACCTGTGTCCTGCTTTTGGCTCTGCTAGACCATGCAAAGCAGTCTTGCTAAAACTTCAGGCTCTGCCAGAAAAATCCACACCAAATGCTTTGGGCTATGTGGATTTTACTGTCATGAATGATTGGGTTCTTTCCCACCTTGCATAATGAAACGGAAGTTTGCAAAGACACCTTTTAAGATATCTGTTCTATTTCTTTGATCACCATGGACACAACTTTTCTATTCGGTGATAACATATTCCAGTATGTAGTAAATTAGGTTATGCCTTCACCTCTCACTATTTAATAGTGGGAGAGACCCAGCGTCTGACTCTCTTTCTCTCTCTCAAAATAAGAAGATTTTAATGAAGGAAGGGAGACTTTAGAGCTTCTCTCTTTATTTCCTTAAAGGTTTTATTTATTTTTAGAGAAAAGGTAAGGGAGGAAGAAAGAGAGGGTTTGATTGGTTGCCTCTCGCACACGCCCAACTGGGGACTGAACTCACAACCCAAAGGTTTCCTGACCTGGAATCAAACCTGCTACCTTTCAGTTCACAGGCCAGCACTCGGTCCACTGGGCCACACCAGCCAGGACTACAGTTAGAGTTTTATGCAGCTGCCCAAGTTCTGTCACACAAAATTTCATGTGATTCTAAGTGACCTCGTGATGTAGGAGGTTAACACATTATGATTTTACTCTGTAGATAGAAAAGACTAACATTCAGAGTGTGGGAATGAGTTACTTAAGGGACATAAGTGTCAAACTTGGGATTTGAACCTAGACTTTTTTAAATCTCGCAAATAGTGCTCTTTTTTCCCTAACACTTTTTTTTCCTTAACACTGAGCCACTCAGGCCTTTCTGTATCAACTAGAGTTCTCCTGTTAAAAAGTTACTCAGAGGTAATTGGACAGTCCAGATATATATGTTATTTAAATCCTTTATCTTCTAAAAATTGTCTCTTTCTTGGACTAATTTGGGAGGTAGGCAGCATCGGGTGGCAGGTAGTAGCTGAAAGGTAGCTTGATTTTACTGTTTGTGAACAGCTCCTGTTTGGTAGTAACCACGTGATGTCCACGTAATGACAGCTAGGTAGTTCCTTAAGGAGCCAGAGACAGAGAGTTAGGTAGTGAGAAGCTAGAAGCTTGCCTGCGCCCCTCAGTTTCCAGCTGATGACTGTAGGCGACTTAACTCTTGGTCTTAGTTATCATGGAGGGGGACTGCTCCAGGGGGAGCTTTGAGGTCACTTTGAGAATGGGTGCGTGCTTGGCTACGATCTGACCTCAGGTGACAGGGCTTGAGGCTTTCACAGGATAGAAATGGAGGTGTTCATTCATAACTCTTATGTTTACCCCCTCTGCAGTGGGCGACCTTAAGAATGGAGAGAGGAGCCAAAGAGAAGAACCACCAACTCTACAAGCCCTATACCAATGGTAAGCCTGGGTCTTGATCCTTATTCTGAAAGTTTCATTTGAAATATGTCTCTGAATGCTTTTAATTCCACACAGACGCTTCTCTATATAAAAGGTGGGCTATGTGCTCTGAGTATGTTTAACATGTTTTCTTCCAGATTGACAGGTTGTTCTCTTTTGCAGGAATTATTGCAAAAGATCCCACTTCACTAGAAGAAGAGATCAAAGAAATTCGTCGAAGCGGCAGCAGTAAGGCTCTGGATAATACTCCAGAGTTTGAGCTCTCTGACATTTTCTACTTTTGCCGGAAAGGAATGGAAACCATCATGGATGATGAGGTGACAAAGCGATTCTCAGCAGAGGAGCTGGAGTCCTGGAACCTGCTGAGCAGGACCAATTACAACTTCCAGTACATCAGCCTCCGGCTCACTGTCTTATGGGGTTTAGGAGTGCTGATTCGGTACTGCTTCCTCCTGCCTCTCAGGTGAGGGCAGGGCCGGAGGGGACAAAGGGCTTGAGCTGCTGCTGCCTGTGCCCCCACATGATCTGCCTACCTGTGTCTCCTTGCTGTGTTTCCCATTTTAGTGGGGAGAGTATGATTCTTTCATCGGCCAGTCCCTCTGACCCTTGAAAGGGCACACTGGTGCTTGTCCTGTAAAGGCCCCGGCTTCTCTGTATATCAGACAGAGATAGTCAGGTTTCTGAAGACAAATTGCTTGTCCAGATGGACTGAACACAAGGACAGGAGACACATACTTTCTAGCCACTCCTCCCTGGGCAGGGCTAATTCTCTCCTACTCCAGTACAGAGGCAGTATTGATCTCTGGGTCTTGCCGCACCGATTGCTCTCTCAGTATGCCTTGCCAGATGCTGGTACCTTCAGGCTCTGTTTCCTGTTGCTTCACAGAGAAGCTGTGCTTCTGCCAGGGTTTAAAGCCAAGGGGCAGGGTAGGACAGCAGGTGCCTGGGGGCAGCACTGCCAGCTAGTGTTAGGATTTTCCATCCTGGCTGCCTGATGCCTGAGGAGATGGTGTCAGCTGAGAGCCAGATCCATAGTTTTCCCTGTTAGTTTGGAATCAAAATGATCTCTGGTTCTGATGGGCCTGCATACATTTCTAGCTGGAACTCTAGGTTCTAGGTGATCAGGTCTTGGGGGTGGTTTCATGATGCCCGTTTTTATTGTCACGCAGTGAATTCTATACCTAGTGCAAGGATTTGCTTGCTGTTTTTTAACTTGTCTTCTTATTACAGGATAGCTCTCGCTTTCACAGGGATTAGCCTTCTGGTGGTGGGCACGACCATGGTGGGATACTTGCCCAACGGGAGGTGAGTGGCGTGAGAGTGTCCATGTCTGAAGGGCTCTGCGGTGGCGGCTCTGATATTGAAGGCCAGGCCACTTCTCGGGGTGCAGCCAAATCACAGAATCTTAACCCAATGATAAAATAAGCCAATGATAACAGTGGCATCAGCACCAAAATCTTTTGTTTTTTTACCACTTTTGATCTATGTTCATTTTGGCCTCCAACCCTCACACTCTTCCCATTTTAAGGACAAAAGGGAGAAACCACAAAACTCTACAGTCCAAGGCTAGCAGATTTTATTTAATGTTGAGCATTCTGCTGTGTTGATAAATTGGTAAGAGAATAAGAAGTGTAGGTAGGCCTTCTTTGTTTTTGTTCTTTGAAGGAGAAATCTGCTCCTTCTGGGAAATTCTGGAGCAGGCCAACATCTTTTCTGCCCAGGCTAGTTCGGAGATTGGACTCTGGCCTTCGCCTTGCCTCTAGGTGTAGACTAGAAGGGGAAGGAATCTAGTAGACTCAGCTGTGCAGGAAATTCTAAAGCTGTGAAGTCTAAACCCATTTAGTTATGTGAATTTAAGCAGTTCTCATCATTGCTTTGTTTCCTCATGTGGGCGTAAACATGCTAATAAGTTCCAGGGTTTTACCATGTACACTAATATTTATGAAAATCGTTGCAGACATAAAGGACTGTAGACTGTGATTGTTAAATTGTTGGAGCAGCAACTTTTCCTTTCTTCCTACACATAAAATAAAACCAAAAATCTTTGTCCTGTTGTTGCAGGCTTAAGGAGTTCATGAGTAAACATGTTCACTTGATGTGTTACCGGATCTGCGTGCGAGCCCTGACAGCCATCATTACCTACCACGACAGGTGAGGCCACTCGGGACGGTAAGAGGGAAGTGGCGCTGGCGAAACACGGCCCAACTACAGCTGGCCACCAGGCTCGGAGCTTTCAGTTAGAGTCGGCGAAGCTGAGGTGAGGGATAAGTTCAAACAAATGGTTTCACATTGATTTTTGTTGCTTTGCATACGTCCTAAACAGGAAAAACAGGCCCAGAAACGGTGGCATCTGTGTGGCCAATCATACCTCTCCCATTGACGTCATCATTTTGGCCAGTGATGGCTATTATGCCATGGTAAGACTTCTTTCTGTTGCTTTCTTGGGGCAAGACTTCTTACTTTAGAGACTGGTCAGGGCTGAGAGGCTTCTGGGACCTTTGCTGAGCTCTTTCTTAAGGGTCTAAACAGGTAAACATGTTTTTATGTGTGGTCCCCAGCCTAGATTTTTGCCTTTGTTTCTCTTGCTTTTGAGAACTCTGTGGGACTTTAATAGCAAATATTCTGAGCAGAGTGACTGAAAGTATGGTTGGATATTTAGGCGACGGGGAAAGCGGTGAAGATAAGGACGGAGGATTTGAAAGGATTGGGTTCCAGGGCATTGGAGAATCTGCCCAGGGCAGGGCGGCGGGGAGGACGTTTTTACACTCAGTACTGTTCAGCTTCATTATTTTGTTTTAGGATTTTCAGCCGTGTTTCTAATTGTACATCTCTGGTATCACTAGTTAAAAAGATAAATTTAAGATTCATGGTTTCTTAATAGTGAGAAATCTGTGGTTAGCCATAGTGTGAGAGGTTGGGGTGCTTATCTTGTGGGAGCTGGGCCTTTCTTCACAGCGGGGGGATTTGTGTGAGGACGGCTTCACTACCAGTTGCTCCTTTGTCTGAGATTAGGTGGGTCAAGCGCACGGGGGACTCATGGGTGTGATTCAGAGAGCCATGGTGAAGGCCTGCCCTCACATCTGGTTTGAACGCTCTGAGGTGAAAGATCGCCACCTGGTGGCTAAAAGGTAAATCAACACAATGCTACTCTATTTGACCAGTTACAGGAAAAGCATGCATTTGAGAGAGTTATTCCTCCACAGTGAAATTATACTGAGCCTATACTGCTTTCAGAATAAAGATACTTTTTCTAAAACATGGAACATGAAAGGTATAGAAACACTAATACTATGGTATAATTTTACCAAGTTAGTAGTGTTTCTAAACCTTTATTTGTTGTACTCATTGTAACAAACAACATGTGCACTTTTAATGCTATTTGAAATCTCAAAATCAATTCATATCACAAATAAAAACAAACTTAAGGCAGTGTAACAAAGTGCTGCTCTGTGTTCAAGCTTGAAAAAAAGGATAAATCGTGCAAGCAATGGTGTAAGCTTTGCGGTATTGTTGAGAGGGATCCAGATCCAGCTGAGGCCCTCTTCCACAGGAACAAAGGAACCTGCCATCAAAGTCCCTTGGCGGCATCTCTCAGGGACAGAGTGTGAGCCGGGTCGACTTTGCACTCGGCCCAGCAAGGCTGTTAGAAGTCTGGGAGCAGGTGTTTATAAGGTGCTCTCTGCAAGGCCCTGTGGCAGGTGTGTCCTGCAGACACTTCCAAGTCTGAACAGTGTCTTCTGTACACAAACGTTATCACTTCATTGGGTAACGGTATGAATTAACTAGTAGTTAGCTGATTTTCCCTGTCCTTTTAAGTTTTATCTTTGTGAGATTTAGATTCTGGGGTTATAAAAGGCAGGGCCATATTTGTTCACTTGTTTTTATGCAACATCTAATGTCACATCTATGTGGGTTATTTATAAATGCATTTTGGTGCTAATGGACGTAACACTGTCTGACCCTTTGTTTTATTTTTCTCTTCTAAAGACTGAGTGAGCACGTGCAGGATAAAAGCAAGCTACCTATCCTCATATTTCCAGAGGGTAAGAAGGCATTGGTCACCACAGAGCTTCTGTGGGGGAGGCCATGCGGGATGGGGGCTCTGGTGTGACCTCAGCCAAGTTCCTCAGCCTTTGTTGGGGCTGTCTGTTTTCACTGGATGATGTTAGGCCCCTTTAGATTGGTTGTGGGACTAAAACGCATAGAAATTTAGAATTTGGGCTAAGTGCCATAGTGTGAACTTCCTCAACACAGGAGTCCCTTTTCTAGTGTCATTGGAAGGCTCTTTCAGCTTCTCGTTGAGGTCCTGCTGAAACCTGCTCAGTCTGCCGAGTGTCTCTGGCCTTTCGTCTAGGCTGGTGCGTGTTAATCAAGAATGTGGTCCTGTAACAAGAGAATAGGAAGTAGATTAATATTTTGCTCATCTCTCATAAGTGTTCATTCATAAGCTAGGGAGATGACAGATTTATCCTGTCTGAAAAATCATTAAAATTATTATTATATTCAGTCCTTAAACTCCTAGTCTCCGGGGTAAAGGACCAAAAGAAATAGCAGTGTATTCTCTCCTGCATTTTAGGAACCTGCATCAACAACACATCAGTGATGATGTTCAAAAAGGGCAGTTTTGAAATCGGAGCCACGGTTTACCCGGTTGCCATCAAGGTACGAGATCTCTGAGGGTACATTGGTCATCGTGGCTGCTGCCACGAACCGGATGCAGCAAGGGAAGATGGAGGAAGGAGCTGGTGTCACCATCAGCGGGTGGATCCTTTCCAGCAGAGCAGCCTAGGGCTGGGCTGGGTCGAGTGCTTAGGAGAATGTGATATTGTCCGTAACCTGTTAGAAAGGACTGGGAGTGTTGGAACGTGGAACAGCCAGATTCCAACCCACACCTCACCACCCCACCAGACTCAAGAAGTGGAGAAGCTTTTGAGCTTTGTACATTTCCCCCCACTTATTTCCTGTCTTCATAAACCTGGCTGGAATGTAAGGTGGTGTTCCACCTGGAGAGGTGGCCTGTGCAGGGAGTGGGGTGTATGGCTGCCCAGCTGGATTTGTGTATTTGGCGAATGGGTGCCGATGTGTCCTTAGGACTGAAGGAAGAAACAGCGCCACTGATTTGGGCCGTGGTCTCATCTGTGTGCCGAGGACCCCCATAAAAGTGAAATGGGTCTTGCAAGCTTGTCTAGTCTATCCCTCCACCTTTTAGGAAATTGTAGTTCTGTTTAAATTCACCTAGAGAGATGGATTCAGTTAGCCAGTTTCTCTTTTTTCCTCTCCCTTCCTCCATCTCTCCCCTCAAATTCATCTGTTTTATAAATATGTAGTATTATTTCTAAAAGTTTGCTGTTATATTATTACTTCTAAAAAGCACAGGCTATTGTCAGTATGTAAAGTATTTAGGTTGAAATCAGGGTAAAACAGTAAATTTGAGCTGTGCTTAGAATTTAGTCACCATACTTATGCAAGGGTCTGTTGTTATCTGCAGAGCATTCTGTAGAAATATTTATTTCTATCTTGCCAGCACAGCTGGTGCAGTGGGAGGGTGGGAGGGGGAGGTGCTCCTCTTGTTTGAGCAACGGCTTACCAGCCCCTCCCCTTTTACTGGGGAGCAAAGCACCAGGGCAGGCATGGCCAGTGAACAGTGGATGCAGGGAAACTAACCCATGGGTCAGGGCTGCTCGAGAGGTTTCTCGGGGATGCTGTGATGCCGTGTCTGGGAACAACAAGAAAGAAAACAGTCTGTGAGCCGTGTCACTGTGGGTGTAGGAATGGAGAGTGGCGTTTCTGCCACATGCACACCGTCCTGCATTTCAGTGTACTGAGAGTCCAGTGCTTCCCCATATGTGTTTATCAGAAACACGCTATTGAGAGGGGCCAGCTTGCTCACTCCACAACACTGGCTCTGAGATCTTAGCGACGTCAGTGTCCCCTGGACGGGCTGTGAAAATGCAGGCGCCGGGGCTTGCATTTCAACCCACCCCTGGGCGCTGCTGCTGCCGTGGCTCTGGCAGGAGCCACTCCGTGCGAGCCCTGCCCTGGAGACGTGGTCTTCACCAGTTTTGGTGCCTAGGCCCCTGGGCAGTTTTGACTCTTCTCCAAAGGAAAAGGCATGTAAATTTTACATGTTATTTCTTTCCATTCACAAATGAAAGCCCACATAACATTAAGAACTGCTCCACAGATACTTTCTAGTTTTATGATGTTCTTGGTAACCAACCTTGGTAACCTTAGCAATTTCATGACTCTTATTACATTTCCACCAAAGTTGTCGTTATCTGATTCTGAGCAATTTATTGATGTTTTGAGTTTTGCCTTGTTTTTCTGTCTGTAGGGTCTGCCCAGCATGGAGTACAGAATTAGCCCCAAACAAAGGACTCACTCTCTGACACATACCGCATTTTTAATCCACACAGTGCTTTGTGAAATGGAACAACACTTTGCTCAAATCATACACATTAGCTTCTGTTTAAAACTCATTCTTCTCCCTTATTTCCTTTTGGTGCTATAATGTGAAGTCATTAAGCCTTCTATAGTTACATCTGAATTTCTTAGTTTCTGTAATTAAATCTAAATGTTTTCGTTTCAGTAGTCAGTTTCTCAAGTAGGCGTAATATCCAAGTCCTGTTCTGAGAATTATAAAATTCAGGCTCGAAAGGCCAACAAGATCACACAGGTCAGACTTACCGCCGCCTCAAGCGCGAGGGCGCGCACACAGCCTCCACTGTGCTGCTCGGCAGCTCCCCCCGCGGGGCCCTGTCCACGCCGGTGCCGCTGGCCTCTGTGGCACAGCTCTGGAAATTCGTTGCCTTTGATTTTTTTCGCCTCCGGTCCTAGCTGGGTTTTACAGTCACACAAAGTCAGTTTAATGGCTTGCAGTGACAGCCTTTCGCACGTCTGATAGCAGTCTCGGGACGCTTTGGACAGGGCATCCATGCTTACCTGCCACTTAATTTCTTCTTCTGTTTGGTGAGAGTGAGGGGCACAGCTTTGGCCATGCTTCCCCCAAAATGCCATTGAAGTGCAGCCCTTGCCTCCATTAGAGTCGTTAGCAAACGAAAGTGTCTGATAAGCCTGTTCTGGGCCGGAAGTGCTGCGCTGGCTGCGTGCGTCCAGTAACGAGCACTGTGTTTAATCAAAGCAGAGCCTCCTGCTTAAACAGGCCATTAGTTTTGTCAGAAGCATATTGTAAGCATTCTGATTTTTTCTCTCTGGTCCGAGGCACTAGAAATGATATTTTAAAAGGTTGGTAGGTAGGCAGGAAAATGTCTTTATTTGGCAGAGGTGCACTTACTTATGAGTGAATAGCATGAAGAGGTAGGGTTTATAAGAGGGGAAGGGGATAGATGAGGCAAATATGGTGAAATGTTGGTAATTGTGGAATCTGGGGAATGGGTTTGTGGGGGTATATTCTCTGTTTCTGGATGTACTTGAAAACTTAAATAATAGCATGTACCGATAAGTGAGCAAGAAAGGAAACTAATGTTTGAGGAAGGCCGCCCTCCCCAAGGATCTGCAGCAGTATCTTGGGTCGGTCAGGGGAGGCTAATGTTTCCAGAGGCCAGAGCTGCCCAGGTCGGGTTACTTTAGAAGTGTTCCTGGAGGGGGCCGAAGACTCTTTCTGCCCCAGGGGGTGCATTCATTGTTAGAGCTGCCGACTTCTTACCATCAACTTTCTGCTGTTTTTCAGTATGACCCTCAATTCGGTGATGCCTTCTTTAACAGCAGCAAATACGGAATGGTGACATACCTGTTGCGAATGATGACCAGCTGGGCCATTGTCTGCAGTGTCTGGTACCTGCCTCCCATGACCAGAGAGGTAGGTACGCCAGCTCGCAGAGGTCTTCCCTTGGCTCCCTTTGACCGTGAGCCGGGGGTAAGTGGTCTCGTTCACTTTCTTACAGATAGGTGAAGATGCCGTCCAGTTTGCGAATAGGGTGAAATCCGCCATTGCCAGACAGGGAGGCCTCGTGGACCTGCTGTGGTGAGTCAAAGCCAGATCTGATCAGCTGAGTCTAGCAGAACGTGAATTTCTGAAGGAAGTGCTAAAATGTTGACCCCAGTTACAGAGACGACTCCTCTCCCTGGTACAGAGAAGAAGCTCACCAGCCCTGGAGAGGAGCAGTTTGACTACTCTCTCCTAGTTCCAGTTCAGAAGTGCCTGCTGGTAGCCTGATCTCGGGGAACATGGAGCCCAGGATGCTTAACTAAAGCTCTCTGGGGTTCAGACCAGTCTGGCAGGGCATCCAAGCCTTCCTTGCCTCTTTAGGTAGGGGAGTCCTGATGCTGGTCCGGAAACCTCACAGCGGTACTGGGCTCTCTGATCGCATGTATTTGGCAGAACTGGATCATCTTTAGGAAGACCAGAGTTTCTGTGTTTGCATTTAGAGTGCTACCTACTACTGGAGCAGGAATGGCAAACATTTTCTGTGGAGTCAGTAAACGTTCTAGACACTGTGGACCATGTGGCGTCTGTTGCAGCTGCTCAGCTCTGCCGCTGTAGCATGAAGGCAAATGCAGAGCCAGCACACACAGGGAGCACGTGGATTCCAGGAAAACTTCATTTACAGAGACGGTGTTGGACGGGTTTGGCCCGTGGCCTTAGTTTGCAGACCCTCATGCTAGAGGGAGACAGCTGCACTCCAGTTACAGAAGAGGGGTGGGACGAATGCCAGCTCAGGGACGCGGTTCCAGCATCTTAGGGTCCCTGAGGGTTAAGCGCGACGGTCAGCTGTGGACAACATTAGACTGAAGTGGACGTTGTGGGAAAGGTGTGGAAACTCACATTTGAAACGACCTGTGGCTTCTTAGGTCATAGCATGGCCCTCAGTCACAATGACACCGTGCTATACTGGTCCTCTGCGTGGTGATCTTATTTCATCCTCAGAGTGAGTCCGTGAAGTTTGGACATTGTTACTCCCGCTTTTCAGGTGGCAGACTGAAACTCAGAGAGGTGAGGTAGCTGCTGTTCAAAGTCACAGAACGAACGCCAGGCCCAGATTTTGACCTCAGGTCTGACGGGCCTGTGGAACTAGCGTGTCTGTCCACTGCTGCACCCTCCCTCTCCCTGAGGCCTCGTGGCACCCAGGGAGCCGCTGTGACACGATGCCTGTGCTGTGGGTTTGGGGGCGTGGCAGGTGTCGGGTCTGTCAGCGTAAGGTCCGCCCAGCGAAGGGGCTCGTCACGGCCTTTTCCACCACCAACACCTCCATAACGCAGGAGGCGGGGCGCGACAGATGGAAGGTGGGCGTGGGTTCTCATTGGTCATTAAAGACGGTGATAATTCTAGGGTGTAGGCAGAGTTGGGATGATAGGTGGGTGGGATGATAGGTGGGTTTATTTGGGGGGATGGAAGGAGGTGCTGGGATTCAAGTACGAACACGTATTTGCCCTTGTGTTTATTGTTTGCATGAATTTGGAAAATCCTTGGGTCTGAATTTTACAGATTTTCTTTCACAGGTCCATTTTACCGATTATTATAAGTCTTAATATTAATTAAAGCTTGGTTCACTTTTCATAATGCCAGAATACCTCCTTTATCTTTTGTAAGGTGAGGACAAATGTTGGAGAAGAAAGAACTTTAAACTCCGTGGTAGGTCTGAGCAATTGCAGAGGACCTTGAACACGAGCAGTGACTTCTGACCCAGGGCAGGAGCGAGGGTTTTGAGAGAGGAAGGGTGGGTTCCAGGAGTCTAGGGCCAGTCCCTGGGCTCATCCTAATGGGAGAGCTGTGGAGGACCTCTGTTTCTGGCAGGGTTTTTTTGGGGTTTGAGCTGTAGGGAGCATCTGGCTGTGATGTGAGGGTGGACGGGAAGTTTTCTTCGCTGTTACACGCAGCCTTTCTCTCACAGGGACGGCGGCCTGAAGCGGGAGAAGGTGAAGGACGCATTCAAAGAGGAGCAGCAGAAGCTGTACAGCAAGATGATCGTTGGGAACCATGAGGACAGGAGCCGGTCCTGAGCCCGTGCCTCACGCTGCCGGAGCCACCGTGCCCGAGTCCTGCCACGGGGCCAGCCGGAGTCCTCGCTGCTGCCCCCACTGCTGCACTCTTTCCAGACTCCGGCCTGCAGGCTGCTCCGGGTCCCAGGACGCCAGCTTCTTCAGAGCCTCCCAGATCCCTGGGCTTGCCGTCGGAAGTGGGCGCTGTGGGCTGTTGCCGCGCCGGACGAGACGACTTCTTGTTTCTTTTACAGTAAGTCTGTTGGAGGAATGCCATTAAAGCCAGCTCTCCACCTGTGCACAGACGGGGCTGCGTGGTTGGGAAGAATCTGTCACGGTCCACGCTCCAGCCAGTAGGACGTTAGTCTGTTACAGATGCCCACGTGCCAGGGACTCGGCTGGGGGAGGGCCACCCACTCGTGCGGACGGGCACTGCAAGGCAGTGTGGCCCGCGGCCTGAGCATCACCCCAGCCTTGGAGCCCTGCAGACTCGATACAGAGAAACTTGTTGCGGGGCTTTCAGCCGAGCGAAGTCCTGGCTTCTCGTGCAGTCACCAAAGGGGAGGGCAAGAGGCAGGATGGACCTGTGACTAGTGTGTGGTGGGAACCAAGAGTCGTTTCCTGTTCCAATTCCGGTTTCGCCTCAGACTCCCACGGAACTTGCTCTTCGTTAACACGTGCCTCAGTTTCCCCATCTGTGACCTGGATCAGGCGGGGAAGGTGGCGATACCTACCTCACAGGGTTGTTGTGGGGATCAAAGCGCTACCCCTAGTGAAGGACAGCGGAGCTCCGCGTCTCAGTGCAGGCCCCCAGCCGTGGCAGGATGAGGTCTGAGCTCTGCACTGCCACCAGGGTGCCCTGCTGCCCAGGGCACGGAGCGGTCTTGTGAGTAATAAAATTGTCTTTAACGGTGACGGCTAGAGGGGTTTTCCCTTCGCTCTTTCTCCCCGAGATGTAGCCCGACGCAGTGTGTTTCTTATCAGAGTTATGGAAAGTAACCCCAGGGCTGGAAGGCATCTGCTTAACTTCTGTTATGAGGAATAGTATTGTGCAGGAGAAGGTGAAGCGCTCATATCAAATGTTTGCTTGGCTGCCTGGTACCTTTAGAATCCCCAGCGCAGACGGAGATGTGGATTTCTACACAAATGGGGCCGTGGACAAGAGGTGTGTGGTGGGGCACCATTCTTTGAGGTGGGGCTGTTGGAAAGGGCAGTAAAACCCACAAGGAAACACCGGGCAAGGCCGGAGCTGAGGCCCCGGAATGGGGTGTGCGGGGCAGCATTGTCTGGGCGTGTGGTGCACTGGGGCCCCACACAGCCAGAGGCAACTGCAGATCTCCTGGCCTCCTGCGCCCCCTCCAGTCACTGAGGCAGGTCTGAAGCCAAGCCACTCGCAGCTTGTTCCCGGGGTCCCCCAGTTTCAGATTCCTCAGAGTTGCCTCCCTTCTACCATCTGTCCATCTCTCCTCCCACTCCTTCCCCTCAGTCCACTGGCACAGTCAGCACACCGTGCAGGACCTGACACCAGCTGTGGTGAGTGTCACCTCAACAAGGCCGCTCTCCAGGCCGCGACTGGGGAGTGTGGGAACGAAGCCAGCTCCCGGGGCTCCCGCGTGGGCAGCCCTCCGTCCCGCCTGCTCACTGCCTTCCTGCTGCCCGCCCCACCCCCTGTAGCTTCCATGTCCCCTGGGCTGCTAACCAGTGAAGAGTTTTTCCTCTCAAATAAAAACACTATTGTGACTGTAAAAACAGCCTCTTTCGAACTGTTTTACAAAGTATTCAAGACTAAACAGGGATTACCAGCCTTTATAAGAAGTAGTATTTACAGTGTTTTAAAGCTGTCTGGGATGATCTTTAAAAATTGATTTTGAAGACCAAGGTCACCTTTTTATACTCCCCTTAAAAAAAAGCCTTCTACTGATTAGTACATTTATTTTATGATTTTCATAGGTATTTAATATTTTTATGTTTCTCACATTCTTTTCGACAAACCTTTCTGCTGACGACGTAACAAAGTATTACAACCACCTGGTTTAGAATCACTGCTCTGTAAAGGAGCACCATGGAGACGAAGCAACAGTTATTCTCCTCTTTCACTAAGTGAGGAGAAGGGGGTGTGAATGACAGCCCACCCCCAACAAAAATCTCTATAAAATTTTAATTCAGTGCTTGGCACAAGCGTGCAGACATGTCAGACTGTGCCATCACTTTCATGGGGACCCTGCAGGCCCCAGGTTACCCCGGAGCCAACACCTGGTGTGGGGTAACTGAGTGGGCGGTGAGCAGTAAAGCTTCAAGGCACTTCGGGGTAACAGCAGAAGCGTGTAAGATACAGAGCACACTCACTCTGGGGTCCCAGCAGCGACGACGATGCTCAGAGGAGAGCCAGGTGACCCTGGTTAGTGGCATTGCACGGGCCAGCTTCTAATGCCACCTCCAAACCTGCTACACGTCTCCTGTGTTGTTTTGACTTCATTTCTCTGTGACTTCCTTCATCCGGAGCTGAACCCTTCTCATCTCGGCAACTTCTGTATGTTTTAAACCCATAGTTCAAACTTGGGCTTTCAGCTCTCCAGTCGTCAGGGTTCAGAAATAAGTCAGTTTAAAACAATTTGCTGCCTTCAACACAATAGGGCTAGTGAAACTCAGTTCCACAAGAGGGTATCCCACATGTGAAGCAGAGTCCACAGAGTTCTAGGTGACTGTGGGCAGGGGTAGGTTTGATTGTGGGTCTTGGAAAGACTTTTCCCACTCAAACATGAGGGCTTTTTTCCCCAGCCAGTGAGAGAAGGCACTTTAAAAAGGCCAGTAAAATTCCCTGGCCAGCAGGAGCTCAATAGAAGGCCGTCGGCCAGGCCCGCGCTCAGCACACTGAGCGTGATGGAGCCGTTTGAGATGACACCCTTGTGACACAGTACCAACAGCTTTGGAACTTGGCTCTCCTCTGTGTCAGGCCCCATTCCCTGTTGCCGCCCTTCACAGATTAAAACTGGCTTGATGTGAGACCGTCGGCAGTGCTCCACAGAGCCCCGGACGGACACCCAGGCCGGCCCGGAGACAAGTGCTCGGCAGCCCCCGATGGCAGTGGGCTCTGTGGCCCTACGGAAATCTCTGGGACTAAAGATCCAGTCCTTCCCGGAATTGACCACTCAGTGGCCTGAGGAATCGTGCTTCCCACGGTCACTGATGCATGCGAGCCCCTGCGTCGGAGGCCCCGTCTGCCTGCTGTGTGTCTAGCGTGGCCAGACTCGGTTTCTCCAGTCACACTCGCCCCGCGGGGCTGCAAGGGCAGCTGCACGCACACGACTCCTGGACAGGCTAAGAGACGACCATCCAGCCATCCATCTTCCGTTGCACTAACACCCCTCTCCCCCAGTCAATATGTCTCTCTCCGATGGGAAAGTTAATAAATTTTGCTCTAGATTAAAAGTATTGATCATTTCATTTGTAAACGATAAATAAAAAAGGGGAACTTTTCATTGCACCAGGGGTAGCGTCTGGTGTATTTTGCTGGTGAAATTGCGCTAGCTCTCGGGGGGTGGGCTGCTCATATGCATTCTGGCTGGCCGGCTGCATTGATTTCCTATTAGTCTCCCAGCACCACCCAGTAACACATCATTTCAGTACCGGCTATTAATGGTCTTTTGATAAATAATCACTTGTAAGTCAATAAATTTTTATTAAACAGTGTGGCTCTTTGATTTATTAAAATCCGACCATGTTTGTCTGGGAGAAAAGGGATGCTGAATTGAAGTGGAGGTTTTCATACATCTTCCTGACGCTGAGCAGTCACCACACACTCCAGAGAAAAACAATTGCATTTTAACAGAAACAAAACAGCCGAGTTTGGAACTTGGACCCCGGGAAACTTTATCTCCGTCAGTCTGAGGCATACTCTGCAGGGAGCAGCCGCAGGCCTGAGGGCGCCGTGTCAAGAACTTTGTGTTAGCTTCTGAGAGTGGTGAGGTTCCAAGGCTGCACCTCTACACCCGCCTCGTCAGCTGCCTTCTGGGTAGCACATGTCCTACCTGGGCAGGAGATGGGTCCACGGCCAGCCCTCCCCGTGCTGAGAGGTGCACCGTGGTGATGGCGCCTTTGGCAAACAGGCGTTTGAGATCCGTGAGACAGGTGGGACTGCGGGGCCTTTTACCTTCCTGACCAAATCACCAAAGTGACATCCTGTGGCAGGAAATGCCAAGAGATGAATTATGTTTTGTCATGTGGAAATTCGGCCGTATGGATTATTTTGAAAAGCAAGCCAACAGCCTCCAATTGGAAATCCTTTTTGTGAGACTGTCATTGGCATAAAGTTGGCTGTAAAGCTTTTGACACCTTTTCATTGAGACTAGTAGGGCCCCAAACGCATACAGAGTGGCCCAAGCAGTAGCTCCAGAAGCAGAACTCCCAGAGGGAAGTCTGAGAAAGGCAGAACTGTGGCTATTAAAATATCTGTGAAAGCCAACACGAGTTGGAACCCCTTCTCCTTGGCCCTGCCCTTTCTCAGGCCACTGCTGGCAACTTCGATTCATATCTAGGGCGACGGGGGCTTTCCAAGTGGGGACTGCTAGTAAGTTCAGCTGAGAGGCTTTGATGTCCAACATTTCATGTTATTCAATGTCTAAATTGCAATTTAAAATGTAATGTTTTCGACCTGCTGCAAGGTTTCTGTGTTACTGACTGGAGTTCCTTTTCTCTCCCCATCTTGGGGGTGGAGGATGCTGCGTCAGGGGGCCTGGAAGGGTAACAGGAAGCTGGAGAGCCAAAAGCAAATGCGTGACGGCCTGCCCGGCAGGTGAGTGTTAACCAGGGGTTTTCTGGAGCTCGGCCCACTCTGACCCAGTGTGCAGGGAGTTGGTCAAGGACCAGCTTTTTTCCCATGGAGATCTGAGGCTTGCGCCTAAGGCTTGGACCCTGCCGCCACCCCAGTGTGGTGCAGTGGTGTGCCCAGGCAGGGAAGCCCCAGGACAGCACAGCTTTCTAAAACACGAGTCACACTAAGTAGATCTGCACCTTACACGTGCAAAATTCAAGTCTACTTACAAGGTTAAAGAGGAGACTTCTGTGAAATGTTCCACGTGGGGCTTTGCCTCTAGCCTTTGTTAAATCTCCCTCACGTCTCTTCCCCTGCCCCTGTTTGTTCTGCTTTGGTAGCACTTTGGCAGGGAAGTTGGAGTCATCTTAGAGTTTCTTGCACTCTGTGAGTTCACTTCCAGTGGTTCTGAGTCAAGTACGTGAAACTATGGGAAAGGAGTGACTGGCCGTGGTAGGAGTGAGCTTGCATGGTAGCTGCTGGTGGAGGGGTGGGGCAAGGGGAGTGAGGTTGGCACAAGAGAGCCACAAAGGACATCCGGGCCATGGTCCAGCTGGTGCCTGCAACCCCTGCAGGTATAGCCAGGCTGTAGGAGGCTGAGGGAAGGTGGAGACTGAGAGGCTCTGTCTCCCTTGGGAGTAAGGGTAGAGACCTGAAGTTTCCAAAACTGAAGACTCCATGATTCTGGAGAGCTGTGACTATTTCCTTCTATTGGCCCCACAGCTCCAAAAATGCACTTTCATTGCACTTGAATCTCTCCACATATTGCACACTCAGCTCCAAATGGCTACAAATGAGGTCAGAAGAAGGTTAGCTGATGCTTTCCCATCTGATCCTATCCAGAATTCTAAGCCAAGATGTTCTTCGGTTCACCTTGCTCCCTCCCACCATGTTTTCAGGGTCTGGATGCACACTTGCCTCCCTGCCTTGAGGAACAGTTCTACAGGAGTGGCTGGGGGAAGTGCCCAGCATCTTGGGGTCCCTGCTTTCTGCTGCTCCGGCAGTGGGCCCAGGGAAGGGCTGCTTGCACTCAGATTGATCCACCAGCTGTGATTTGTCATTTCTCTAAGGCAGGCGCTGTTTTCTCTTGCTTCAGGAGGCCCCTTCGACACCTGCTTTATTTTTCTTCCTGCGCTGACGTGACGGGAGACAGGTGTTAAACTACTTAATCACTTTAAAATTGTTTTAATTTTCTGTTTTTTATTGATCTCTCCAGCACCAATTAATCAGCTCACTGGACCAGGCAGTTAGTACATTAAAAATTGTCAGGGAGGCCGTGCATCTTGCAAAATGTCTAAAAAATATTCGGCTAGCAAATTTCGTTTTTCTTTGGCATGCAACAGCCCCTGGCCCACAGAGCTCTGCTTGGAAGGGCCTCTGTGCCCGGAGCGTGCGTCCAGGCTCGGTCAGTGGGCAGGAGGGACTCCGGCCTGAGAGGCTTCCCGTGGGAAAAACACGGAAGCGGGTGCCCTTCTCGTCACTGATTTGCTGCCATGCCTTCCACTTTTGTTCTCTGCTTCCCAAACAATGTTGCATCTGCTTTCCCCAAGAGTATTGGGAATTCCGGAGGAAGGGCGTGCTTGTCCTGGACTGTGTGGGCCCTCGCTCCCACAGCCAGACTTCCTCTCCCTGGACAAGGGCACTTCTGACTAATCCTCAGGAGGCAGAGCCACCTCCCTGGGTTGAGGCCCACTCAACCTGGTAACTGTTGGCAGGTGGCTGTGTGCCATAGTGCCTCATCCCTGCCACCTGAGTGATGAGGCTGAAGCCCTAACATGGAAGGTTCTGGGCCACTCCATCCTTATGGCCACCCAGTCCTGTGCTGTGTTATCACTCCTCTTGAAAATTAGTTATTAACTCCTTGGCTGTACTTTCTGAAAGACGCCATGAACCGAATAACCAAAGGGTTCCATATCATTTCTCAGAGTAGAATTTTCCCCCCACTTTTCCCTAATTTTTTGTCACTTTCTAAAAGCAAGCTCCTTGCTTTTTTCTTTTTTTCCCCCCCTTCAACAAATTAAATATCAAGCAGCCTGTCTGTCTGGTCTCAGTTGTCTGTTCCTTTCCAGTGAGGACCAACCTCCCAAAGCACCTCTCACCGACCTCGCCCTTCTTCCCTTGGCTCCCAGCGGCCAGCATGACTGAGGCGAAGCTCCTTTTATCCTCCTTCCCCCGTGCTTCGCTGTTCACACAGGTTTCCCCCAGACAGCTCAGGCACCAGCCCTTTGGAGCAGGGCCTGCAGCCCCCAACCGGAGGTGGGCCCGAGTTGTGGGGAAGCTGGGGCCAGGCAGGTCAGTCCTTGCTCTCAGGCCAGACTCACCTGCCCCCAGCCTTCAGCCCCACCCGCTCTGTATTAATTGGTATATGATTGGGCTAGGACATATAATCTAGTATTGATTTTCTCTCTGGACGCCACAGCTTTATTTGCTCACATCTGCCTTGCATTTAATTGGTGCTTTGCTCTGGAAACAAGAGATCTTATCGGCCTGTTTGGTTTCTTTTCCTGGGACACACAGGCACGCACACACCCTCACATTCTGAGTTAGCCGGCCCAGCCCTGCCTCTCCCTGACCTTCCCACTGGGAGTCATTCCGGGTGGGTGGAGGGGAGCGGAGGATGACTCAGAAGGGCTTTCTCAGAGACTTCCTGTCTTTACACTTGACCTCATGTGCTGATCCTTCCTCACGTGCAAGTGTGTGGCTGTGGAGTCAGACTGGGTTCAAATCCACCCCCTCCCTGTGTATGGCCTTGAGCTAACCTATTGAATTTTTCTGCATTGCAGTGTCTTCTTTATCTGAGAAAAAGGCAGAACACTTGCTCTGTAGGATTTTTAGAGAATGTCTGTCAATCACACACACACAGCGCCTGGCACTTAGTGGGCACTCAATAACCAGCGGCCCGTGTCAGTGACATCACTGCCTTCACCCTGTGCAGCTCCGTGCCTGCGCCACCGGCCTGGTGTGAGAGGTCGTGGCCATGCGTACAGAAAGAAAAAGGAGTCTCCTGTCACCTTTGTGTGAGCGCTTGGGGTAGGGGCACAGGTCTCCCTAGGGCTCATGGTCCAATGAGAATCTGTGACCCGAGGCTCTGCTGTCGTCACTCACCTTGTCTGAGTCCTGGAGTGGCTCCCGTCCTCTCCCTGCACCGGGGCCTCCCCTGCCCCGGCATCCCATCCCCAGTCCCCCGCCCCCAAGTCTGCACCTGTATTGGGGGAGGGGAGGTGTTTTTCTCTGACTATGGTTGTACATTTGGGCTGGTCTGCCCTGGGCTTTCCGTAGCAAAGGGGAGATGTAAAGGCCAGAGGTAAACACTAATTTCCTATTGACACAACATTAATTCTCTTGCTTGGACAGGTGAATGTGCTTTCACTCACTTTACCAAGATTAATGATGTTTGTTTGCCTGCAGAGAGAGGCCTAATGAGGGGCTTTTGAACGCATGCCCTCTGGGCTGGCAGCAGGCGGTGGGGGAGGCAGGCGAATGTTCCCGGTGCAGGAAGACCTGCCTCCCCCACCACTTCCAACGTCATTGTCCCTCTTCGGGCTCAGGTGCCTTCCCCGGGAAGAAACAGGAGCAAAGAAATACCTAAAAGAATGTGATCCATTTGTGTCCTGTCCTGGGGGGGTTATTACAGATAAGGAAACCTCAGTAGACCTGCACACCAGGGGCTGGAGGTCAGCCGGAGCTCTCTTCCCAGCTGTGCAGTCAGGGTCTCCACTTGTCGCCTAAGGAAGGGTCAGTCTTTGGCTTATTGCTCTAAAGAATGACAAATGGCACTGGAGGGGACAGGCCAAGTCTTCTGAGGCCAGGGGCGCTGGTAGAGGAGCATCAGGACAAGTGAGGATGCCCCAAGCAAGACCTTAGGGTAGGAAACTCCTAGACCTGTAGGTGGTAACCAGATTGGATCTAAGCAACTGCTGCTTTGTGACTCTGTAGGTGCAGCACAGCTTAAATGGTATGAAGGAGCCGGCCCCACGGCAGACTCTTCTCAGAATAGCGAGGCAGCTGACAGAGGTGCGGGGGGGAGTCGCTCCAGTCCAAGGCTCTTCAAGGTCTGTGGACTCTTCAGGCTTTCTTCACCCCTCAGAGTGGGGCAGATAGACCAGGTGATCTCCTGTAAGGCAGCCTGGGGACCAGACCTTCCAAGGAGCTGCAGCGTCACTCCCCCAGAGAGCCAGGTACTGTTCACATCAGGAATTTGACCAAGAATCAGGACTACTATCTTTGCCATGTATAAGGCACACTTTTTTGCCCAAATTTTTGAGGGAAAAATAAGGATGTGCATTCTCCATGGGTACAATGATTATGTACCATGGGTATAATAATGGGTATAATAATCCAGTGTATAATGCGCACAAAAACTTTGGGTGTGTATTATACAAGGCAAAATACGGTAATAAACACTGGGGATAGGAGGAATTATTTAATCCAGGATAGGAGGAAGCATTTAATCCCTGTCTATCACTAAGGGTGGTCCATGGTAACCTGGCCACCTGAGCCAAGAGTGGAGAGCTGGGGAGTGACGGGAGAGAAGGGGTAGGGCCCAGCTCTCAGGTCATAGTTGCAAGGGAAAGAACGCTGGGAAATTCTAACCCTGGGGATCTCCCCTCCCCCAGGCGCCCCCCTGTTGTGGGCTCCCTGGTAGAGCCAGCTATTTAGATAAGCAAAAAACAAAGTAGTTTTTTTTTAAAAACAGATATACAAGGTATATATTTTTACTTTGTGTTCTTTCTACTATAACTTATAGAAACCCAACTCAATCAGACTCAAGACAAAAAGGTATTATTGTCTCCTGAGAAGGCTGGGGTGGATCAGGCCTGGCTGAGATTGGAGCTGAAACAATGATACCCATTCAATCCTGCTCTCCCTCCCCCCTCGGATCTACTTTTCTTCCTGCTGGCTTCCTTCTCTGGCAAGTGCCCCTCACGGCGGAAGGATGGATGTAGCCGCCAAAAAGAGCTCGGGGTAGGGGGGTGAGAGAGGTACTACTGAGAACAACCTGGGTCCTTGGCTCACCAGCTGGAACTGAGCCTGGGCCCATCCCTGAACTAATCTATCACACGACCAGAGGTGGCATTCACTGATCAGCTTAGGACCGTGTCACTCATCCAGGCCTGAATCTGCGGGCGGGGTCCGCCGGCGCGCACTAGATCCATCAAACATGGCAAAAGGGTGGTCTCTCCTTAGAAAAGTCCGGGTGGCATTACCGGAGGAAGGCGAGGACCGGTGCCAGGCGAGCCCAGCCCACGGAAGCACACTGCAGCCCCTCCTGCCCTAGGGGGGGCGGGAGGAGGCTGGCACTCGCGGAGCCACGCACTGCGCTGCAGAGTTACCCTGCCGCGCGGCACGCCCCTCTGCCCCGGCTGTTTCCGCCTTGGCATGTGATGGTCCCAGCCAAACAATACTAGTACGAGACCCGCAAGCCCAGCGTTGCTTTCTTTTCGAGGACGTAGCGGCAGTGATTTAGCAAATTCGTTGGAGCAGGGTCTCTCCCAAGAGCCCCTGGAGGTGTGATTATGTTAGACCTGCCCACAGGTGTCACAGCCCCTGGCCGATTCCGAGGGACAGTGGGAACCCTGAAAGGTCCTGCCCTCACTCCTTCCTTCAGTGGGAGGAAGATCCAGACCTTTGCCGCTTTGTTCCACCCCTGCAGCCTACGTCCCCTGACTTTGGAACCTTTGTCACTTGGGGAAGAAGGAAAAGCTACAGAACCCAATGAATGTCTTTAGCAAGAGCTCTAGGATTTAAATTGAGCTGAGCTTCTAAAAATCACTGTTTGGCAAATCTGTCCACTCCCAGTGCTCTGGGGTGCTGATTAACCAGGCACCTTCCGGCCTCACCCTGCCCAGCTGAATGGGAATATCTGGGAAGGGCGCCAGGAATGGCGCTGGGAATTTGTGTGTCTCCGTCCTGTCCATACGCCTGCTTGGGGAACAGCCTAAAAGAGTACCTCTGGCTGCAGCATGTCGGCTCCACCCAGGGACACTGACCTGCAATCACAAAGCCGCAGCAACCGCACCAAGAAAAATGATGTTTGCTGTAATGCACTACAACGCATTGATCATGTGTCTTTAAAAAAATAAAAAAAGAAAACATGAAATTTAATTTAAATTTAAAAAAATCAGAAATTGTCTGAAAAAAATCAGAGCAAATTAACTCAAAAAAGAGGGCAGCGTCTTGATCAGATTTATTGAAAGGGTTGAAGAAAGATAAAATGCTATTTAGCTTTAGAATTTGTTGTGTGTAAATCAACTCATTTCAGGAGTGAAAGAATCCTTGGTCATTTCTTAGTATCAAAATTTATGCAGATTTCTCTTTTGAATATCTCCTACATTTAAAGACACTATCATACAAAGTCTCCTAATTTCCATACAAGGCAAATTCCTTGTTTCAGCCAATCTCAATGGAGGGGCAACTAGTACACCACCTCCCCGGACAAAAGCATTGCAATGTTTCATTTTGTTTATTTATATGTCTCCTAATATGTTTCTTCATCAATTTCTACTGTAGTCACAGTTTCTTCCACATCTCCTAATACAATATTTAAATGTTGATCATAAGCATGGAATCTACCCCGAAACTCTGTCATTCCTCATTTTCACAGAAATTCATTCATCCCAGCTGAGCCTGATAAGATCCAGGGGCTCCTCTACAGTGTTGGTAGTTTGTTGCTGGTCCATGCCATCTGCCACGTTTCAAACCCGATCAGAATATCTTTGATTAGAGAACTTCATCTGGTGCTCCTGTGTCCTCTGTAGCTTTCAGGTCATTTTACACCTGGGGAGTAGACACTGCCCTTGGAACAGCCCAGACTTACTTCAGATGGGCCTTTTCTCTTTCCCCTTTCACGGCGATTAAGAGTGGGAGCTCCAGAATCAGTCCCATTGGGTTAATCTGTGTGATCTAAGGCAAATTACTTAGCTTCTCTGTGTCCCAGGCTATAAAATGGGTATAATAATAGTGTTTATTTCATGTGGCGCTTTTTTTTTAATTAAATGAGCTAAGTAAAGTCTCTAGAGCGTGAGCAGGAAGTAACAGCAGGAGCGGTGGGAGATTTCATCATCACAACAGTGTGTGGTGTGGGGCAGAGTGAGGACTATGAAACCGAGCAGAGCACTACTGACTGTCCCTGGACCTGGGCACGGCAGCTCACTTCTCTGTCTCGGCTTCTTCACCTGCAAAGTGGGGCTACCAAATCGCACATAGCTTTCAGAAGACAAGTGGATGGATGTGAATAGAGCATTTAGAAGGAGTCCCTTTCTCAGACGGGGCTAGATGGAGTCTTCCCTGCCCATGGACCTCCTGCATCATAGGGAGCAAACAGATGCCTCTCTGGCATCCTGACCTGATGCCAGGTGGATCCTGTTGGAGCTCTGGCCCCTGGGGACAAAGTGACCACAGGAAATCGCCTGGCCTCTTTCCTATGACCTCTACCCCCCAAATAATGGAAATCCTTTCCACCTCAGATATGTAGGAGATTCCGCCATAAACTCCCAACCCAACCTCTGACCAAACAGAATGACATGTTGCAACATGAGAACAGCAGATTTTTTATTTGGTGCCATTTTGTTTATCTGAGTGCCATCAGACAGTGGATTTGTTCGAAGTAAAATACTTCCCCAGTGAAAAGCCTTCTAAAATATGCTCTTCTGGTCATCTTATGCAGAAGGCAAAAGACACAGTTTAATATTTTCGAAGGCTCTGGGAGGGACATCCTTATGAACATGAACCACAGCGCTGTCCTCAAAGGCCTCTGACCCAAGCTGGGTTTTCAGTCCAATCACCAAATGCTTGCCGAAGGCTGTGCTTCTGAAGCGCCTCTTTCTGCGTGTTTCCTGCTAGGAAACAGGTTCCTTCCCTGTGCCTTGGCTCTGGGCCTCTCTGAATCTACTCTTGTCCCCAAGGTAGCTCCATCCTCGCCTGGGAACACAGGGTGTGTGTGCCCTGTGGCAGCTACCGTCTTGTCCTCAGAGACATTTTTCTCAGTCAGGTTCCAGCTGTGCGTTACATGGCCATAAATGCTAGGAATCTACTTTCACGCATCTGAAACAGTCTAGGAAGTTTTTACTGAGCACCTGACTTGGGCCAGATGCTCAAGCTGTCTAGGGAGTTTTTACTTGAGCACCTGACTCCACGCTCTGAGAAGAGGAATGCCATCCAGACACTTCACATGGTCACGCCCCCCTCCCCCCGCCATCCTCTCACACTGCTATGTGCATCACAGGCTGCGCATCCTGCTAAAATGCAGCTTCAGATTCAGGAGGTCTCAGGTGGGGCCTGAGAGTCTGCATCTCTAACAAGTTCCCAGGTGAGGCCACGGCTGCTGGTGCTGTGGTCCAGGTGTTGCGGCAGCAAGGCTTTAGCAGGACGTGCAGACCCAAGTGTCTTTAGGGGCCAGGCAGGTGACTTACCGTGCAGAGCCCGGGCACGTGTGAGTGTCAGGGAAATGGTGGGGATCGCTCCCTGGAGCCGGCTTGCCCTGCCTAAAGACCTGCTAAAGTCACTATAAAAGCATGGTTCTGCTTCCGAAGAAGCACGCCTGCAAGCCGCATTCAGCCCTCCACATCTGGTTTAGCTCCTTGCTGGAGAGTACAAAATCTCAGGCATTTTGCAGGTAAACTAATCTGGTCACACACAAGTCCTTCCGTAACCTCCCAGAGAGCAATTGACCCACGGGGGCTGAACACCTACAGACATAGGCGGCTTGTTCCCTTGTTGAGAAGACCTGTTTAGAACTGGCTCTGCCACTTCCTAGTGGCAGGAATTTGAGGAGGAAGGAGAGAGTGTGAGTGCACACGTGTGTGAGTCCCCACGCTGTTCTAGTATTGTACATGATTTCATTGAATCGTCTCAGTCTGTCACTGTTGGTCATTGGACTCATTTTACAGATGAGGAAACTGGATTTCAAGAGGTTAACTAACCTGGTGACAATGACCAAGCTACTACGCAGGGAAGTGGGGACTCCACCTGGGGATCGTGGGCCTCCAAAGCCCTGTTTGAATGATGTAACAGCCACTGTATATGCCAGGCACACTCATTAGATCTAACCTGTCAGGGACCCTGCAAAGTAGGAGTGATTATTCCTGTTGGACAGTTGAGCATACTGAGGCTGGGAGGTTAGATCCTTACCCAAGGACACGGAGGGGTGGAGCCAGGATCCGAGCCCTACTCTGACATGCGCGCCTGTGCCCCCTGCAGGCCAAGCCTCAGGTCAGCTGGCCTCCGTCTGGGCTCAAGCCCTAGGGGTGGCTTGAGCAGGAGGAGGGGTAGCCAGAAGTGGCATCTCAGTGGCCCTTGTCCTGCGGAATTGTTGACATCAGGATATGGGCATTCTGAACCAGGTGTGACACTGCCACTTCCAGCTTCACACTCATCCTGCTGGGGACGTGTCCTGGGTCCTTCAAACACTGGAAGCCACCAATGTGGGGGCTGTGGGTGTGGCAGGATCTGCGCTCGCCTGTCGGAGCAGGACTGGATGGCTACTGGGAGCACAGGACTTAATTTCTTTCCCCTGTGGATCATCCCTGAAAAGTCCGTGATGTGATAGGAGAGAAGCTGTAAGAATCATGAATATTGAAAACGTTTTGTTTAACTCAGTGTATACAAGGCGTCCCTTTTGTGACCAGACATAAACAAGGGGTGGTGGGGTCTATGGCTTATGATTTCTTTATGATGGATGAAGGGAGATGACCTTTCTCTGTAGCAGCACACACATACATTCACACATCCACACACGTGCACATGTATGTAATGTGCCCATCTGCAAAAGGGCAAGACTTACTCCAAATTACCCTCAGGAATCCGGGCCACTCACCTTGAGCTCTTCTCTTCCTTCAGACTTTGAATCTAGTCTCCTGACGAGGCCCGGGCAGGATACCCAGCGCACGGGAGGCAGCGCCCCTGCTGGCTGGCGCCTGTGCTGAGGACAGGAATGAAAGGGGACCCTGGGAAGGCTGGGGTCCTTGACCACAGGGTGCAGTGGTAGGTGTCCCAGAACTTTGACTGGAGGAGGTTTTGTTTAGCTCAGCAAACGCCTCCCAGGACAAAACTTTTCCCAGGCTTGATTTAATACTGCCCCCAAATGACTTCAATCAGACGTGCAAGAATTATAGCTGCAATAGAGCCGCTGGGTTACAACATGCTCACAAACACGGCAAACGAACACAATTTTTTGGTTACTGGCTTTTCCCTGCAAACCTGCTTGGCGGCTTCGCACACCTGGCTTCCCGAGCTCCCAGAGGCTTTTTGTCTCCGTGGCTGTGCTGAATGTGTGCTCCGACGGTCCTCCCCGGCTGCTGCCCTGTCTGCCGCACTGCGGCACAGGACCCCTCCCAGGACGCCCCGTCCGCGGAGGGCTCCGCACTGCAGCCTGCGACCAGGAGCACGCAGACTTCGGGCTCGATTCTTAGAAGCTGCCTCTTTATATCCTTCCGCGTTTGCATGGAGAGAGACCGCACGTGGGCATCATTGTGAATTGAGCGGTAGGGCTTAAAAGCAGTCCACCTTGCTTCTGGGTTCTCTAGGCTGGTTATGAAAGCCGGTGCCTCAGTTTCCTTGGTGGGGTCTTCCTGCCACCCTCATTCCCACTCGGCACCCAGATTCTCCCGCCCTGGGGGCCAAGGGACAGGCTGAAGGACTAGTTGGGACAGCAAAGAGGGCAGGATGCTTACTGCTTCTTCAGCCTTGCTGGTGTTTGCGAGGATCACTGAAGGTGGAAGAGTCCCGAGAGCGTATCTCATGCTAGCCTTTCATTTTACAGAGAAGGCTCCGAGGGGCTGCCCCTAGTGGCGGGGCAAATAGATGCGGGCCTTGGAATCAGCCCTCAGGTGGCCTCGGCCCTTTTCTGTGACTTGGTCCAGGTTCCTCTGAGCCTCAGTGTTCTCATGTCGACAGCGAGGACAATACCTACTTCCTAGGTTTCTCGTGGGGCCAAGTGTTCAAGCCTTAATCAAGCCTTCACCGTGGGAGCAATGAGTAGGCGTTCAGCTAATGTTGGTGTTTTTCTCTCCTCCCCCATTCTTTTTTCCCTGTGGCATCTAGTGCCCCAAACAGATAATTCCCCCCACTGGACTATGACTTCCTGGGGGTCAGGGACCCCAATAACTCTTCTCGGTCTCTCAGCACCTGTCACAGTGCCTGGCACACACCGACGAGATTTCAGTCGGCCACTGTCATGCAGGGTTCCGGGACTCCCAGAGCACGGGTATCCCCCTGGGAGCCAAGGCCTGCCCTCAGGGACGGCCCCTCACAGCTGGCACACCTGGGACTCCACAGAAACTCCACTTCAGTTTCACAGAAGCACGGAGCCGTGAGCAGGTTTCCAGGACTTTTATTTTTACTCTTTATTTTTTAAAAGCCAGTAAAGATGGGCAAATGCTCGGTCCCTTTTGGGCTGCATTTATCTGGTCAGCCCCACCCGCCTCCCCCAGCCCTCCCACCTGCCGGTAGCTCCAAATCGCCTGGGATGAAAAGCGCCAACCTGCTGGCCAGCGCCCGCAGCTTCAGCTCCAGTGCCACAGGGGGTCCAAGGAAAGGAAGGGCTGGAGTCCCCTGCAAGCCCTGGCCCAGCTCCTCCCTGCAGAGGCCTCACCCTTCCCACGTGGGCACCAGAGTCCGGGGAGCAGGAGCTCTGAGGTTCCTCCCAGTCCCGCCCCTCTCTCTGGAGGTCCCTCTTTCCTTGCATCCGCACCCAGGAAAGCCCAGGTGGGTGGCTGTGGGGTGCAACCCTGGCCCCCAGGAGTCTCTTCTCTGCCTCTGCCTGTACCCTCGTCTTTCCCAGCAGTGGGGGCTTCTTGTCTCTCCTTGTCTGGGGGATTCCCACGCAGGGCAAAAAGGAGAAAGGAGGCCAGGAGGACTCTTCCCTCCGGGGTGTGATCTTTGAGTTTGGGCATCATGGGTGTTCCTTCTTCACTGGGACCCACGTGCCCTCCCTGAGGTGGTTTCCCTCCAGCCTGGTTTATGTATTTGGCTCTGGCCTCTCAAGTGGGATCCTTCCCATGCCAAGGTCTGGGCATGCCCTCGTTTCTTCCACGGTCAGCCAGTAGCCGCCCTGGGCCCAGGGCCCTGGTTTCCCAGCTCCCAGAGCAGGAGGGAGTCCCTTGCCCAGGCCAGCTGCCTCCCTGGGGAAAGCCCCCATGGCTGGATCACAGTGGCATATCTGGGACCCCCACAGCCTGTTTCCTCGCTGCAAAGTCCAGTCGTTTTCATCTACCTGTGCACTCAGCAATCTGCAGAGCTGACAGGGCAAGGCCCGGGCCGCAGGAGGTGCAAGATGGCAGAGAGGGTGCCAGGTCTTGGGACCAGTTTTTGGCTTCCTCTTTGCTTCCTTCTGCCTTAGCCAGGCTGGCCTTCTCCACCACCACTTCTATGGTCTCCTGCTCCTCCCCCCACTCCCCTCCTTCTCCTCTTCCTCCTCCGCAGCCCCCAGGTTAGCGTTGAGGCCCGAGTCCGCCCAGCAGCGGGGAGGGGAGGAGGCTGCAAGCGACCTCCGGAGACTGGGATGGCGGGCCGGGCAGCCGGGCGTCAGACGCTGTGCGCGCCCAGGCTGAGCACCGAGAAGGCGGCACGGTGCTTGCGGAGCAGCAGCCGGATCTTCTCGTCGTCCGAGTCGGGGTCCAGCGGCTTGTTGTACTCGTCGTCCTCGTTCTCCGAGGCCGCGCGGTCCCCGCCCACGCCCGCGCCTCCCGGGGCCCGGGGCGTGGAGGACGAGGGCTCCAGGGCGCTCTTCTTCCGCCACTTGGTCCTGCGGTTCTGGAACCACACCTGGAACGACAGGGACCTGCGGGTCAGGCGCGCGCAGCACACGCAGGGCTCCTTTCGAGGAGGAAGAGTCCCCTCCGTGGCAAGGACACTCAACGCTTACTTTCATGGTAAATAAGTGGCTCAATGATAGCACAGGCTGTGATATTCGCACGACCTTTTTGTAGGGGAAGGACAATAAAAACATAAACGTTGTGAGTGAGCCCCGTCTAGGCTGAGCTGTAACGCTCCGGGGAGACAGCCCCGGTGGGAGGAAGGGCCCGGCAGCAGGTGCTCGGGAGTCACCTGCTTTTAGCGCCACAGTCCCTCGCTGCAGTTTGTTAGAAACTTTCCCCTTAATTATAAAACAATACATTGAACACATGTAAGAGAGCCACATGGTGTCCTTCCACTTAGACTCGGCAGGTTTTTCTCCAGCAGACCAGGAGGCTGCGGACGTCAGGGACTGGGGATCCACGGCCCTGAGCAGAGCCCAGACCTGAGTCCCAACCTTCCCCTGCACTTCCCTTTCCTCTTAAACCTGTCACCGTGTCACAGAGCCAGGCGGTTCCAGCATAGCTCAAGGCTGTCTTCTTTGGTGCCCCGGCACCCAAAGGCCCTCTGGAGAGATCTAGCATCCAAGTTGCCGGAGTTGTCCCCAGGAGCCTGAGGAGGCGGAAGCCTGGTTACTGAGTTCGGGCTCCGTGGTGTGCAGCAGCATGAGAGTGACCCTTGCGTGGGTCTCTGAGGCTTCCTACGTCCTGTAGCCCATCCGAACTTCATTCGGATGGGCGTGGGGAGGAGAAGGTGTTATCTTCACTTTAAAGTTCGGTGAACCAAGGCCAGCTCCCTCTGCCAGCTACCGAACGAGCCTGGAGCCAGCCCTAACCTGGCCCAGAAGCTGACTCCTGATGTGCGTCGGAGGCTGCCATCAGCTCTGGAAATTTCTGGCCCAGACTGTGCTGAGGAGGAGGGAGCACGAGGCTGGAGGCCCACAGATCTGGGTTTGACTCTCAGCTTTGCACTTACCACTCAGGTGACCGTGAACTAGAGGCTCAGCTGAGACTGCCCTTTCACCTGTAAAACCTACCTTAAGGGTGCTGTGAGGGTTCAATGAGGTGCTACAAACCTCAAACTAGGGTGTATTCTTGACAGTCACTTTTGGGCTAAGGTAACTGTCACAGTCTCTGGGTTTGGGTGGACAGGCAGTGCCCAAGCAGCGGGAGGCCTCTCTCTGGGAGTGGGGAGCTGCTGGGGGAGCTGCTGGGAGAGCAGGCCGTCCCTCTCCCATGCGGTGGCGTCCTGTCCTCAGGCTCCTCACTGCCGGTAGACACCTTCTCCTGTGTGTGCTCACCTTGACCTGCGACTCGGTCATCCCCAGGGAGTACGCCAGCCTGGCCCTCTCAGGGCCAGCCAAGTACTTGGTCTGCTCGAAGGTCTTCTCCAGGGCGAAGATCTGGTGTCCCGTGAAGGTGGGCCGTGTGTGCTTTTTCTTGTGGATGCTGTCGCTCAGGGGGTCCGGGGCTGGCGGGAGGAAGGACAAATGCCATTAGTAGGGTGGGTGGGGTTCCAGCCCTGCCCTGCCTCTCCCCCAGGGTGAGCTTCCTCCCACAGAGAAGCCCCTGAGGTTGGGGCGGTGCGGGGGTGGTCAGGACTCTCATATGAGCAGCATTCCTGAAAATCTGATAATGGTGACTTTGACCTCTGTCTAGGTGGGCAGACACCTGCTGAGAAGGCACCTGCCCCAGGTTACAGCTACTTAGAGACAGAAGGAGCTGAGGCCCCGCCTGGGACCCATGCCTCTTTGAGTGATGCTCCTCCTTCGCCGCGCTGCCTTCCCCACAGGGGCGAGAGGACTTTCCCCGTGGTCTCAGGAACAGCACAGGATGGATTAGGACCCTTCCACCTACAGCCAGAGTCCGAGGGGCCAGAGAATTCTTCCCTCCTGACTTCCTTGTTCTTGGGATCCTACTTCCCAGGTCTCCAGAAACTGGAGCCTTAAGCAAGCTCCATGCTCCTGTTTGGCCCGCCACCAGGCCTGGGAGTCATCCGCACTGGAGCACATAGTCACCGAGGCTCAGGACTTGGCCCTGGGCCCCACCAAGGCAGCCCATTAGGAAGAAGGTGGCGGGGATCAGGGTAAGCAGAATGCCCACCTATCGGGCCATGTTCAGAGCATCCTGATGGCCGGTGCCCTGTCTCCTCGCGTTACGGATGAGGACACCGGGGCACAGAAAGGGGAAGAGACCTCCGGAGAGACCAGCACCCTCAGTCCTCTCACCCTTTGCTAATTCAGCCACCGACTTTCTTAGACGTGTTCCTGTGTGTGAATGGGCACCAGGACTGAAGAACCGGAGCATGGAGAAGGGTGTGTTTGGTGTGGGGGGAGCTGGAGGTGGGAGAGGTGAGAGGGAGATACTGCATGAGGCCCAAAGCACCCCCCAAACCAGGTCATAAAATAAATTCCAAGAGACGGGGTCTTCACCCCCTGGGAACTCGCTGTGTTTCAGGTTGAGTGGGGTGCGAGAGGCAGCGGGACCACGTGGAGCAGTGCGGAGAGGGAGGCCCCGTTCTGTAAGCAGCCCAGTGTTCAGACTGGAGTGGAGGCTCCCCCTGCCCCTGCCCTCGCCTGAGCTAGGCAGGGCCTTTGCAGCACAGGTCACTGTCCACCGCAGCCACTGTCACTCTCCCTGCCTCCCAGGTGAGCCTCACCTCTCTGGGCATGCCCTGCCCCTCCTCCAACCCCCGAGACCTAGCATCATGGGCCAGTTCTCTGTAAACAGCTTTGGGGACCAGGAGGGTGAGGAGAGCCCCCACCACAGCTACAGCCAAGTAGCTGCTCCTGGGGGCTAAGCAGTTGTCGCTGCCACTATTAACATCGACCTTGAGGAGGACAGTAGGAACCACCCCCTCGATGGCAGGTGGGGTGCAATGGAGTCAGTGTGCATTCTGTGTCCCTCAGGGGTTCCAGGGCTTGAGTGGGCTCTCCGGGAAGGTGACACGGTGGCAACTTCTCCCTGGGGACAGCATTTGCCCACTTTGGATGAAGATGTGGTTTCTGGGGGGAGAAGTAAGGTGAGCGGCCAGCTGGACCCTCCACTAGTGGGCGATGGGGTCTTCCCCAGACTTAGAGACGCCCAGGTTTCCTAAAAGGTCAGCTGAGGTGGCAGCTGGTAAGGGGTGGAAATTGGGCGGGGGAAGGTGCCCTGTCCAGGCAAGATGGGGGGGTCTGTGAAGGGGAGAATCCTGCTCTAAGCCCAGCCGAGAGGTGGGTCTGGGCGTCTGAGCTTCCGGCTGTCGGCCGGGGGCTGAGAAGAGGTGGGCGGCGGGTGTGGGCCCCACGTGAGCGTCCCCTTAGACGCCTCCTCCACCCCGAGCCAGGGGCTCCCTGTACTCACGGTTGCCGCACTGCCGCCCGCCTCGCCAGTCCTGGCCCGTGTCTGCCCAGCAGTTCCGGGTCCGGGTGGGGTACTCGTTCCCAGCCTTGGAAAAATTCCCCACCTGGGGGCCATAGTAGACCCCCTGGGAGCCCAGTCCACCAAAGCCTGCCACGTGGGGGTAGCTGGAGAGCAGGCTGCCGTTCGGCGTGGCCACAGGCCTGCTCAGGATGTCTGTGATGCCGTGCGGGGTCCCGGCGGCCAGCTGTGGGCCCAGCCCCGGGGGGCTGAGCTTGTAGAAGGAGTTCTGCACGGAGTACTGGCACACGGGCGCCTTCATCTCTGAGAACTGAGCCAGCGGCGCATTGTTCAGCAGGAATGTCCCTTGCAGGTTGGACTCCATATTTCCCGGGTCAGGGTGGGTGAGAGAAGGCAGGAAGCCCAAATGCAGGCCCCTAAATCCTGAGACCCTGCGCTCTGGCCCAGAATCCCATGGCAGGTTTAGGAGGTCAAATGCGGCCCCAGCCCCAGACCGCCCTCCCACCTAAGGCATCCGCCCAGCCCCTACCCGGGGACTGGCACCCACGTCAGCTGCTCGGAAGTCAGGTGCTCCGGGACAGGTGAGAGGCCTCCCCCGTACCCCGTCCCTCTCTCCCTGCCGGGCTGGAGAAAGGCGGTCCCCCACGCTTCAGCTCAGGCGGTCCCCCACGCCACCCCTCTTCTGCCTCTGAGTCTGAGGACCCTTCATAAGAAGTTTTAAGTTCAGAGAAGCAACATTTCCCTGATAAAGATAGGGCCCATTAGAATACAGACCAGAGACTGGCTGAGAGGCACCAGCTGCGTTGCCATTGGTTGAAATCCACATGGGCCTCACATTGGCTTTTCCTAGACAAATTGCACTTTGAAAGATTGACTGTAAAATCAGCCAGGGTGTGTGTGTGTGTGTGTGTGCGCGCGCGCGTACGCGTGTGTGTGAGAGAAAGAGAGAGACGGAGTGCACTCTGGAAGCTCTGTTCATTCTCAGAGGGGCCACCTGCTCCTGGTCCCTTCAGTCCAGCATCTAAGGAAAAGGTGGGCTGGTGAGGGGTCCTGGAGGCTCCTGAGGCAGCTGCTGGCAGTCAGTCACAGTTCTTGCAGCTGCCCCCCTGAAGACAAGGAGGCCCCACTCAGGGATCTCTGTCCTGAGGTGCTCAGTCAGGGCCGGGTGTGCAGATGCCCAAGCCTCCGTGGGAGTGTACAATCTGAGCGTGGATGCCTACCTCCCTCCTCCACTCCAGGATAGGTAAGTTGGGGGGCTGGGCTTTGGGGAGGGGAATGCACCTACCTGTGACTGGCCCAAGAGCCTGAGGTTGGGAGCCTACCAGGCACAGTGGGGCAGCTCTGGGCATACTGGGTGTGTGCTCTTCCTGCCTCTGCCTCTGGGCAACCTGCCCTGATCCCCTCAGCCCTCCCATCCCCCTCCATCAAGGAAACCTTTGTGCCTTTGCTGGGGCAATTGCTGGATTCTGTCTGGCTTGCAAATCTTTGATGGCTGAGATGGCTGTTGATTCAGCAGTGGTTCCTCGTCCTGAGCATTAGTTGGTGCTCAGTGAATTTTTGATGGATGAAACTAGATTGAATCGTGGAGCACCCACATGCCTTTTTTTCCTACAGAATTTTTACAACATACAAGGCTTTTCTGGGGGCTTTCATTTTACAAACAGTGGCATAGCGGTAAGTAACTTGGACTATTTCTGTATGGGGCAGCATCCTGTCTTGAAGTTTTTGTTTTTTTTGTTTTTTTAATGGTAATCGGCATGCCACTGGTCTGAACAGGCAAAATGGCAGGAAAAATAGTGACTGCCAGACAGGTGGACTTCTGTCCCTCCTCTGCCAGCAGTGCCAGCACCTTCCCTGACCAGGCCCTGAGCTCCTCGGCTCTCTGAGCCATGCTCTCTGTAGCGCAAATGTAGTTTAATGCAAGAAAGACCTCACAGAGGCTGCGTACGGGCGTTGCTTTTCTAGAAGTTTGGATTAAAAACAAGTAAAAAGGTTCTCATCCATCTGAGCTGGCTGTGCTACCAAGCTGCTGTTTGGAGAATCCTAATTCTGAATCCCAGAGCTGTCCCCCCAGCCCCATCCAGGCCACCGTGACTCTGAACCTGTGCTTTTGAAAACCTCCGGGCCATGCGGTTGCACAGCCCAGGCTGGCCCCTTGGTCTGGTGGCTTTTCTGAAACTGAGAGAGGAGCTTCAGAGCGAGGGCTGGGAGTATTCCTGGGACCCTGCAACTGTGACTTTGTCACCCAACAGTGATGGGAACTTCTGAGGAAGAAAAGCTGCTGTAAATGATTTCTTCTTACTTAATGCCATGCTTGACAAAGGCATTCATGTTTGGGGATCCCAGGATAACACACTGAAGAAATTTTAACAAGGGCTTAATGCATTTCCCCATTTAACAGATGAGGAAACCGAGGCCAGCTTGATGGCCAGCCCTGCATGCAGTGTTAGGAACTAATTGCTAGGAACAGGGTGATTTTCTTAAAAGTTTTTCAGCTTTGAATGGCACTGAGTGTCAAGGCCAACTGCCTTCACAGGGAGTGCTAGGGGGTCTGCATGAGCAAACGCCAGCTGTGGGCTCGGCCATGTTCCCTGGTGGTTTGTGGATTTGCCCTTCCACCTTGGATTTGCCCCCATCTCATGGTAATCATAAGTGGGCCAGAAATCTCTATCACCTCAGGGGCTGGGGAGCTTCTCCCAGCGTGGGTGGTCTTGCTTAAGGGGGACCATCCAGGTTTCCTGGAGGTGGGCACCTCCCTGGCCAGCAGGGCGCCCTTCTGACTAGTCCCACCCCCAGGCTTCACTCCTGCCTCAGCGCCTCAAACTCCCCAAGGACGAGCCAAAAAGGACAGATGGAGCCCTGTGCCATGGGTCAGTTTCTTTATTAATTTTGACATTTGTTCAGCTGGTGTAGGGAGAATGGTCTATACATCAGAGTGGGCATGGGGAATTCTCTCCCGATTACAGAGCATGTGGGAGAAAGTCAAGAAAAGATTTATTTTCATAACAATTAGAAAAATCAAGGTAATTCCAAAACGTCTAAAAAGCGTCTAATGTGCAGACTGCAGCATTCTCTAGGCATCGTGTGGAGACCCCAAACTCCTCCCCTAACAGCTCCTACTAGCAACCGCAGCGGGCAGCCATGCCGCCGGGGCCCGGGCGGCGGGGCCAAGCAGCCATGCCGTACGGAGCGGAAGGTGCCAAAGCATAGGCTGGGGCCGCGGGGCGCGCGGGGCTCTGCGAGGGGCTACTGGGGGCGGCTGCAGCGGCGGCCCGGGGCAGGAAGGTACAGGGTCCGGGCGGGGGGTAGGCCCTGCGCCTGTCTTCCTGGGACTAAGGGGCCGGGCCGGGGGTGCCCGGGGACCCGCGCGCGCTCCAGCCGAGCCTCACTGCCAGCTGCGGAGCAGCCCTGCGCTCCTACCCCGAAGTGGGGGCCGGGGCCGCACTTGCTCGGGCACAGCCCTGGGGGCCTGAGGCCGCCAGCTTGGCCTTCGCCTCCCGGGCTGGCCCCTCTGAAAGCAAAAGCGAATCCGCCCAGACCAACAGGAGCGCCTAGGCCGGGCGGGGGCTCCGCGCGCCCACATTCCCCCCTGGGCTGGGGCGTCCGCAGGCCCCGCTCCTCCGGGACAAGCGCAGCCGGCGACAGGCACAGGGCCGTGGGCGCTGTGACACTGGGGGAGCTTCTGTGCTACTCGGAAGGTGTGAATGTGTTCTGAGGACACGTCAGAAGAGTGGCAGGGAGGAAGGTGACTGGACGGACACCCACTAACTGTGGCTCTGTGACAGCCAGCAGAGCCTGCCAGTCTCTCTCTGGCCCTGGAGGGCGCCCGCCCCGCAGGGCGGCGCCGGATTGTGCTGATTCGGGCCTCCCTCTGCCGGAGGCTCTAGTGGAACTTTAAGGCTCTTCCCTGGTGGCACCGAGGCGAGGAACAGCCAGCTGTCTGTTTCCTTCCTGCTCTGACCCGGGGCCTGGCCTGGGGTGGGGGTCTCCTTCCTAGCCTCGGGCCTCCTGGTGGTCAGCCGTGCTCTCTCCTCCTCCGGCTTTCCCTCCCCTGGGCTCGTCAGGAGTGGGCCCTCCCCCGCCTCTCCCGGTGGGCGGAGGGGCTTGGTCAGAGCGGGAGCGCCGAGGCTGCCCAGCCTAGGCCCCCCATCCTGCGGGCTGCCTGGACTTCGAGCACCAAGTTCGCTCTGGGAGACCTTGGGGGTTGTGGCTGACTTCTGAGAACCCGCAGATACATTCACCAGCCCTACTCCCTTCCTCTTTCACTGAAAGACAGGCTGTAGCTCCTTCTCCTGCAGCTTGGAGAAGTCCTCAGGAGCTGAGCTGTTAGTGCTTTGCACATACTGCTAAAGTGTTTCTATTGGTTTGCATAGTATTTATTATTTTTCATATACACAAGGCTGATTACTGTACAGTTTACACTTTGAACACAGACTATGATAGAAGTGCTTGAAGATATAGAAAACCTCTTCTCTATTGAACATGCTGGTGCAATCCTGGGACGGCCACCAACTGAGAGAGAAGACCCTTCAGATGGGGCACCGGCTCCCTCTGAGCCCTACAGCTAAGCCTGGGGTCCTCACTTCAGATTCTTAAGTCCCTAACACAAGGAACCCCGAATGCACTCTAAAGGAAATGATTTTTCCATTGGAAGATGATTAATACTGAAACTGGCAGAGAGAGAGAGAGAGAGAGACAACATTAAAAAAAAATCCAGTTTATCCACAGGAGATTCTATACAGCTTCGGACATCACAGTAAAATCTGTGCGTATACCGAGGGGAGGGGAGAGGTGCCTGTGTGTCCTCAATGTGGTGTAGAGCGTGGGGGGCGGGGCGCCCCCGGGGAGGGGAGGAGACTGTCGCCAGTGGAATGGAGGTATGTGTGGGTAGGGAAGGCTGGCAGGTGAGGACATGGGATTAAGGTGCTGAACTGATTTCACGCCTAGTTCTCATTTTTTTTTTCCTTTCCAGAAAGCCCACATGAATTTCTTACAGATGAGGTTGAAAAAAATAAGTACCCTGTAACAAGTCAAAATTAAAATGATTTAAAAAAATATATCATCCCCAGCCACAAAGAGCCCTTGTTCTCGTCTATGGTCGTGCGCTCTCTCGCACTTGCTTTCTACCCATCTCTCTCTCTCTCCCCCCCTTCTCCTGCTTTTGTCCTGATTCCCGACAGAGATCCGCTGTCAGTTGTCGCTAGAGGCAGGACTGAGCACTGTAGGTCATGCGTCTGCAGTCAGTCGTTCATGCGATTGTGAGACTAAAGAAGTCCCTTCCGGAGATCAGGCCGTCAGCCCAGAGGAACACGCCGCTGTGCGGCCCTCCCGTCCAGCTCTCCTCCTGTGTGCATGGCGGAGTGTGTGGAGTTCAAGGGTTGGGTGTCGAGGTGTGATCCTGAGGGACACAAAGAGAGAAGGAGACACTTAGCATTTAAAGGTGCAGCTCCCAGCAAAAAACCCAAGTACTGAGTTTCGTGCTGGTTGCTCAGGTGGGGTCTGATTCACGAGAAGCAGCCTCCGCAAGCAAGGCAATGAGCAGAAAGGTGTTGAGCTCGGAGCTCCTGACCTTCCTGAAGTACCAGCCATCCTTGCCCCACTTCCCAACCCCGAGGCTGCCTCTATGAGGTGGCTGACCTGGCCTGTACTAGCTCCCTGCCAAGTGGGCGATCCCCCCAGAAAACCCTCCTGTGTAGGTCCTCTGTGTATCAGGGAGGAGGCCGAAGGCTCCGACACCTGGGGAGAAATCCCCATGAGTAGATCTTGTACTTACGAAAGGGGCCATGATCCTGAGCCAGGCTTGTGTCAAGAGAGGGGCTAGGCTGGGCAGCGGTACCCTCCACCTTCTCAGTTCAATTCAGCCAACATGCACTGGAGTCCGCTGTGTGCCCGCCCCGGGGCCCCAGAGATGGAACGGACAAGATCATGGCCTCAGGAGCTCATGGCTTCAAGGGATCACAGTGCCTCTTCGGCTCGGGGCCAGGGGCCTCTAGCTCCCTGCCTGTGACCGTGGCCCTCCCGCTGGACGCCATGGTTCTCCTCCCTGCTGAAGTTCTGCCCACCACCCTCTAGACCTCTCCTCCACAAAGCCTTCCTGATGTCTCCGGCTCCCCCTTGTTTCCCTCCTCACAGCTCTGGAAACTCTTCCCTCCTGTCACTACCTTTCATACGGAGCAGTCACATGGTGTGGGGTTAAGAGCATGAACCCTGAAGCCAGACTGTCTGAGTTCATCTCCTGTCTCTGCCAATTTCCTGCCGTGTGACTGCGGCCACATTATGGACTGTCTCTGTGACTCAGTTTCTGCTGCTATGAAAGGAGGGCAGTAAGGAGATGCAGCTCTTTAGATTGTTGTGACGTTTAAAAGAGCTAAAGAACTGCAACCAGTGTGACTGGGTGTGGTTGGGCATCGTCCCGCAAAGCAAAAGGTGCAAAGGGTCTCCAGTTCGATTCCTGGTCAGGGCACATGCCTAGTTTTCGGGTTCAGTCCCCAGTCGGGGGCAGGTGTGAGAGGCAACCGATCAATGTTTCTTTCTCACATCAATGTTTCTCTTCCTCTCTGTCTCCTTCCGTTCCCCTCTCTCTATTAAGTAAATAAATCAATATTTACTTTTAAATAAAAGAGCTAAAGACATGTAAAGTGCTTTGAGCAGTGAGTGGTACATGGATGGAACTACAAATGGGCCCTCTGGAAGCACGGCTGTCCGTGGCCCATCTCTCCCGTTCCATGTCTGCACTCTCCCCCCGGCAGCAGGGTGACTCCTCGGGGGGCCAGAGCTCGCCCCTCCAGGTGGTCCCCACGCTGCCTGCCCCAGTGAGAAGCACACCTCAAATAAGAGGCTTCTAAAATCGTGAGGCTGGGGAAGACAGGGTACAGTCTCTCTCCTACTGTTCTGCCCAGGCAGGGAGCAGGGGAGAAAGCTCAAGGCTAGGAGACCGTTCTGTGGTAACTGCTCAGCTCCTCTTTTGGGTGAGCAGTGGCAGATCCAGTCGGGGCACCCGGGCAGCAGCAGGGGCAGGGCAGGAGTGCCAGGGTCCTGGCTGCGTCCAGCATTCCTCCCAGTCCTGCAGCTCTTTGCCCGGGTGCCCCTCGAGGAAGGTCTCACCCCACAGAGAGCATAGAAAATGCCCCTGCTGCTCCTCGTGGCTACACCGGACAGGTTCTTTCCCTCGATTCACCTGTCTGTGCCTTCCCACCGGTTCTGCCCTCTGTCTGGTGTCTCTGGCTCTGTCCTCTTCCCAGCACCAGACTCCGATATACCTGCAATGTCTGGGAGTGAGGGCGGACTGCAACTTCCAACCGCCAAATAAAACGCAACCTCTCGCCTCCCCGCCCCTTTCCACTGAGATTGGTAAGCTTTAACCTTAATAAAATATTCTGTGGTCAGAGGTAACACAAGACTTGCAACCACCAGGTCTGAATGGAAAGTGTCTGTTAAATAGGGAAATAAAACAAAACAAAAAACCCAGCAGCCTTTTCATACTGCAGTTTTGGGGGTGGTCCCCAGGAGGCAGAGCCGAATAGATGCCGAGGGCTGCCGAGAGCCAGAGCCCTGTCCCAGCTGCTGCCCACAGCCCTCCGGCCGCCCTGCGCCATGCTGTCGCCCTGAGAGCACAGACACCCTTGTTCTTGGGCCCAAATACTCGGGCCCAAAGCAGAACTCGCCAGCTGTTACTGTCCGCCTCAATCAGCCAGGCAATCATCTAACAGCGATGATCTAGCTTCTTAAAAACGGCCAGGCAGCACGCTTCCCACACCAGCCAGGCGTCGGAGGCCCAGTTCTTCCCCAGGTGGGAGTGACTGTGGGGACATCAGAAAGAAGGGGGCGGCTGGGGTCTAGTCTATCCTCACCGGGGATGGGGGTGTTCCACCCTTTGGGGGTGTTCCACATGTCTGGACAAACTATAACCATCATTCCTTTCGGCTCACCTTTCAAATATAAAGCCTATACCTGTGCCACATCACCTCTAGGAGGTTCGTAAGGGAAAACCACGATCAGTCATCATAACGGTTCCATCTGCACAAAAACCACTGAGGAACTGATGCAGAAGGCAGAGTTCCAGAATTTTAATTCAGTAGGTCTGGGGCAAGGCCCAGGAATCTGCATGGTAACCAGACTCTCAGAAGACTGAGTTACAGGGGTGCAGAAACCACTCTGAGCAACAGTGGATTAGAACTTGACAAGTTGCCACGCCCTTTGCTCATACAGAAACTCATCGATCATCGTAACCACCCAGTAAGCGGAGTACCCGTGTCATTGCTATTTTCTGGCCAAGGAACCCAAGGGTTCGGAGGTCAGCTGCCTTGCCCGGTCACACTACAAATAAGACCTTCCATTGACTGAGCGCCAGGATACACGTGTTCTCTGCCCTTCACAGCGGTTCTCACGGCTGCCAGGACTCTCTTTAAGCCTTTTTATTGAGGTGGAGCACACACTCCGAAAGGACTATTTTCAGCCTCCCTCGAGGAGGAGGAAGCTCCGGCTGTTAAGTGACTTGTGTAAGGCAATACAACCTGCAAACCGGAGGAGCCAGGTCTTCCATCTAGGCTCCCAAGCCCCAGCTTTCACCCTCTTTGAAAGACACACAGTTTATTCTCATTACCTGCAGTAACGTTCTAAAAAGCCTCCGTGAACACTGGATTAGCCAACACTGAGCCATTGCTCCCAAGGACAATACGGCGTCAGGTTCCTGCCGCCTCCGTGCACAGTGCTTTTGCTAGCTAGTGAACACCTAACCTTGCTCTGTGAGCATCTTCTGGTTAAAGGCACCTTCTTTAACGCATATCACTGCTTCATTAACACCGAGCGCACGGCCAACGTTGCTCTAAGTCACACCTGAAAGAAGCGTATCAACACGTGCCACTCTTCCCCAAGGCACGGCACAGCCTTCCTGCACGTAGGAACACAGGCAGCTGTTCCAGTGCTAGTCTGGGAGGCCAAAACAGTGAAATCACCAACAGACAGCCCCCAAATGCAACAACAACAACAACAGAATCCACCCGTGGCAACAGACAGACCGCAGAAAGACCCTTGTTGGCGGTCTGAGCACTGAAACGAGGGCCCGAGCGCCTCGTTTGACCTCAGCTGGGACCGTGCACACGGGGCGCGGCTCCAGTTCTCGCCACTGCGCATGCATCCGTGAGTAACCACGGAAGTGCTGTGTTGGTTTGAGGGTCAGAATAAATCTGAGTTAGTAGATGAATCTGCAAGTATGAAATCCACAAATAATGAAGGCTGAGTGTGCGGTAGTATTAAGGACCAGAGAGCTTTCTGTCCCTTCACTGTCTTCTCTGCAGCCTGCCTTGCTGGAGCCGGGAGAG